>JACEIK010007973.1:26117-38599 GCA_018107945.1 Datura stramonium
ATGCAGAGACCAACCAGGCAAGTTCTAGATCTTCAACAACATACTGCAATAAATACTAAGACCTCACTCACACATGGTACATGAACTATTTTTACTTTACCTGTCTAGTTCATACATGGATTAACAAGATTAGCACTATTAATAACTGATGACATAAAAAGATCCACAGATATCATGTATTGTTGACACACATACATAGCAAAATTTTTTAAGTGGGGTCAATTTTTTCTAAAACAACAAAACTAGTGCATATCCATTGGCTGAGTATTTCTAAGTTACTTTCTAATCAAACAAAAAATACAACTAAAAACAAAAATCCTAACACATGCCGTTTCTACTAGATAGCATGCCTGAGGGAAAAGAAACACGGTAAGAAAAACCCTCAGACGAACAAAAATAAATCCCTAAAATGCAAGTACACTCCCCCCTCCCCCCATTTTAAAAAAATGAGCTTTGTCCCCGAAGCATAAAATATAAGCATGTAGGGAGAAGGACATTATTGTGGCCACTCAAACTTCACCTTCCATGGGTTGCCTCCCATGCTACGCCTGATTTAATGTCGCGGCACGACATTACTTTTGTGACTTCTCAGGCATCATCAAGGTACTTTACTCCACTCTTTTCATCACTTTGCACAGGTGCTCAAGGCAGGACTCGAATGAATCACACAATATAAAGGGAATTCTCTTGAAAGCAAAGGTCCCATATGGACAAGTAAAGGTAGTCTTCTCCTGATCTTCTGGAGAAATAGTGATCTGATTGTAACCGGAATATCCATCAAGGAAGCAGTACCATCCTCTACCTGCCAGTCTGTCAAGCATATGATCCAGGAATGGCATTGGAAAGTGATCCTTCTGAGTGTAATGGTTGAGTTTCCTGTAGTCCATGCATACACGCCATCCTATGACTGGTCGTGTTGGTATCAGCTCATTCTTTGCATTGGGAACCACCGTAATCCCTCCCTTCTTTGATACGCATTGAACAGGACTTACCCATTGACTGTCAGCTATGGGATATATTACCCCAGTGTCTAGCCACTTGATAATCTCATTTTTTACCACTTCTTGTATGGACGGGTTCAGGCGGCACTGATGCTCTATGCTTGGCTTAGAATCTGGTTCCAGCTGGATTTTATGGGTGCATATGCTTGGTGGGATTCTGATGATATCGGTTATGGTCCATCCGATTGACTTCTTGTATCTTTTCAATATGTTGACCACAACTTCCACCTGCTTATTGGATAAGTTTACTGCAACTATATTCGGCAAGGTGTTATTTTCTCCAAGGAATGCATAGTTGAGATGTGGAGGTAGTGCTTTCGGCTCAAGGATAGGTGGTACCTCCGAAGATGGTTTGGCCGGTGGTGTTGAACGGTTCTTTAAATCCAGCTCTAGATTCTTTGGGCTGAAGCTATATGACCCTATCCCATTTAAGGAATTAACCGTCTATGTATATTCTGGGCTCCCATTATCTCCATAATTCATTATCACAGCTGTCAAAGTATCAATAGTCACAATTCCTTCCACTAAGGTTGGCAGCTGATCATGTTCCATCTTTGAGTGTTTGAGTGGAGGGTTTATCCCTAGATGAAAACCTGAGGATGTTACAAAAGAAAACAAAAGGGAAAAAAAAGTCAAGAGTAAAGTAACTACCAACAAGTCAAATACAAGCTAATAACCTAGTCTTAGCCGTATTCCCCGGCAATGATGCCACTTTTTGATAACGCTCAAACCACACTTCCAACTGAAGAATGAAACAGACGTTCTCTATAAAAAAAACCAACTTATAGGTTGGGGCCAATCCTAGAGGGAATATGGAAGATCTAGATTACCACCGATAGATGAACTCGTATGGTAGTTACTTCACAATGGTGGAAATTCTAATAAAAATCAATAATAAAAATAAACAGAAGTCAAGATTATATTTGAAAATCAATAGTTAAAGGATAACTAGGGTTTGTGTTCCCCATGGGTTCATAATAGTTTTGGGTATACACTCGTGATCTATACCAATACTTACTTACAGAACTGATAACTTAGGTTCGTTCAAACGATCGACCAATCCCTATTGAATGACTATCCTCAATTACTCGACCAAGTCTTATGAGTTTTTGCAAAGTAACCGTTATCACTAAGTTCTAGATATAACTATCCTATGACCACAACTCAAGTTAATACAATGATCATCAAGATCAAGGCTCTGTTGTAAATCTCATTTCCTAATCTCTACTTCTTAGACCAAAGCAATTAAAGAATTCAGGCACTTCCTAACGTTGCGCACCGCTAAGAATCATTAAAGATGAAGAGACTACAGTACAAGTAATTAGTATTGGTTTTAGAATCACTTTGTGCAACCCTACCTTTTTAATCTGCCATGGTTCCCACAACCCTAGCTATGGAGGCTTTAACCTCTCATAGTATAAAGGTTGTGAATTGTGTTCATGATTGATGATATAAAACAATACTTATAAAGATGATTGAGAAAAATAATTCCTTCAATTAATCCACAAAATCTTGAGTAACAAGTAGAAAGAACAATATGAGTTCAAGAAAAAGTTGATCACAAGGTTGAACAAACTCAATTATCTCTTTCAATGATGTAAAATTTCTTACTACAATGTTTTCCTACTAAAATTAAGTCTATTCGTCGTCCTCCTTGAATAATAAAACATAAAACGTATTTATAGAGATACAAGAATCCTTTTCCTAAACTACAAGACTGCTTTCCATATTTGTCGTCGAGCTCATCACTGGTCCTCCTATGACTCGTAGGGGCTTCTCACGGACCGTGGCATCAACTCATGGCTTGAAGTGTTGGCTGAATTTTTTCTATGTTGGGCCAAGGTGCGATTCGTACCTATATCTTACGACTCGTACATTACACCCATGGCTTGATCCTAATACTTTGAAATTTGTCTGAACTTTACCACGACCGGTATGGTACGACTCGTACCTTGACCTCACGGGTCGTAGGGTCCTCTCGTGCTGAGAATCAACCTCCTATGCAATTCTTATGGATTTCATCACGATTGGCTTACCACGACTCATACCATCATGGTACATTCCGTGACAAGTCTGATGGGATAAGTCTTCCAGGTTAAACTTTCATCTTCTTATCAAGGCCCTCAGTACGACTCGTAGGTCGAACCTACGGATCGTACTATGGACTGCACGTTTTGCCATTTTTTGCACACTTTTAGCTTTTTTTTGCAATTTATTGTTCCAAACACCCATTTATCCTAAAATCAAAGGAAAAGTGCCTCATATCGACATAATTACAACTAAGTCCATGTTATTTTCTTAGTTTTGAGCGTCAATAGTGCTGTAAATCCACAGCACATCACCGACCAGTCGTTGTTTGTCGTGAGTCAGATATTTCTCTGTAAATCAGTAGAATGATGTAAGCTTAGAGAGTTATTGTATACAACATAGCTCTATAGAACGACTAGAGAAGAAGAGGGTAACCACACTATTATGCCTCGTACCCTCCTGCCTATGGAATGTGGTGCACAAAACACCCATAGACAAGTCTCTACTAGACACGAATTGTAGACTCCCTAGGATACGTCTTGCTCTGATGCCAAGTTTGTCACGCCCCACTTTGCGAGGCATGACTGGCACCTAATGCCATACTGGGACCTGGGCTGACCTGTCCTGGTATAAGCACCTTTGGTGCCTACCAACAACTCCAAATCAAGAAAATAAACTACTATATCTCAGCTATAAACAAATCCTTAGGCCGACAAGGCCACATAGACACCTGTAAAAGAAAATAGCTAACCAACAAATGGGCAATAAAGGGATCCTATGCGAGGCGATAAGACCATCATGCTGTCTAGTTATAACAGAATGAAAAAAAAATGATCATAGTCATACTATGGCCAACAAGGGTGTTAACTAATAGCTAAGCTAGGTCTCACACGTCCAACATGAAAAATAAAGCATACATAGGCCGCATATGTCCAACAACAACCAATAACTGAGAAACTGTAGTCTTCAAGCCTCTACGAGTGGAATAGTAGTCGGGACAGGGCCTCGACCTACCCAAAAGCTGTACAACCAAAAGCATAAACCTTTCTAACTATCAACTCTAGAGAAAAGGAGCGGACTAAACTGCTAACTCTGGCTGACAGCTAAGAAGGATATGAACTACGTCTATCCGCACTTGCAGGCAAGTAATGCAGCGCTCCAAGGATGGGCTTCAGTATAATATGTACCGAATATGTAAGGCAGTAATGAAAATGACTAAATAAAACTGATAAAACAACTGAAAATAATCAATGGGAAGGATAAGAGGTATAACCTGGACAGCCTCACAGAGGAAATAAGATGAATTGAGGAAGTGTACCTTGATGATGCCTGAAGAATCATGAAAGTTACGTTGTGTTGTAATATTAAATCAGGCGCTGCATGGGAGGCAACCCATGGATGGTGATGTCTAAGTAGCCGCAGGTATATTCCTTTTCTTCTTCTTTGCATTCTGTGCTTCGGGGATAAAGCATGCTTTTTAAAGAGGGGAGGGGGTGTACTTGTATTTTTGGGATTTTATTGGATTAGTTCGAGGGTTTTTCTTGTCGTGTTTCTTTTTCCTCGGGCATGCTACTACTAGAACTAGCATGTTTAGAATTTTATTTTTGTGTTTTTTTTAATTAGAAAGTAGCTTATGAGTACTCAGCTAATAAAGTACACTAGTTTTTGAAGTATTGAAAAATTGACCCAGTTTAATTTTTTTTTGATGGTTAGCTATGTATTTGTTGATTTCAAAGTATGATATATGTGGATTTTTTTGTGTCATTTAGTGTATTAGCATGAGTAGTTCTTGTTATCCATGTATAAACCAGACAAGTAGAATGAATGCAAGACATGTACCATGAGTAGGTGAGGTCTAATATCTAGTTCAATACTGCATAGAGGATCTAGAAATTACCCGGTTGGTCTTTACACAGGTTTTAGGATGGTTGACATGAGTTCATTTTTATGAAGATATGCCCTATTATGTNAGAGGATCTAGAAATTACCCGGTTGGTCTTTACACAGGTTTTAGGATGGTTGGTTAGGAAAGGATCATAGGCCATTTTTGTTTAGCCCATTTTTAGCTTAAATGACCCTACCAAAATAATATGATTCCCATGATCTCGATTTTGAGCCTTAAATGAACCATTTTTCTTTTATTTACCAATTAACTGTACCTATTTTTTATAATGAACCTATTTTGTCCTTGGTCCCTCCTTGGACATTGTGAACCTCAACATAGGAAAAATGCCTAAGTTGAGGATCGCTAGAGTAGGGGTGCATAAATCATGGGGAGGTAAAAAAGGAAGAAAAAAGAAAAAGGGTTAAAAATGAGGCGTGGTGTGAAAAAATAAGAAGAAAAAGAAGAAAAAGAAAAATAAAAATTGAAAAATAAGATACAAAAAGAGAATTATGAATGAAAATTTGAAGAAACCCACTACACCCACACAAGTGTATAAAAATGGTGAAAAGGGAGAAAAAAGTTGAAAAAGCAAAAAGGGTGAAAAAGTAAAAAAATGGAGCCACATGTATGTATTTCCAAGGAGGGGTTTAGTCACTAAAAAAATTTCATATCTACCATACCCAACCCGAAAGCCTACATTACAAGCCGAATCAAGTCCTATAGTGATCCTAGCCTGACCATCTGACAAGCCGAAGTAGAGAAAATAAGGGCAAGCCTATGGTATTCGAGATGCAGTATTTGGAACTTCTTTGTTTGAGTGAGAGTATTATTTGTTTAGTCCCATGTTTCATATTTTCCTCTATTTGCAAGCGGGGGACTTTATTTGCTGTTAGGGTACATGATTTATGTTTGATTATGCAAATTGTCTATATGAAAAGCATTGGCGATGACTTGACTATCTATTAATAGCTAGATCACATATCTTGATCCATGTTTATCATGTTTTGTGGTTTTTTGATATGCATGTTTTTTGGAAAAAGGGTCAAAAGCTATTTGAGTTATGGTGCAAATTTTGATTGATTGCTGGTCGTAGTATCCTAGGATTATTTTCTAGTTAAGCGTCATTTTTAGTTTTTTGTTATCTTTTCCTGAGCAAATGCAAAAGTTTTAAGTTGATGGTGTTGATATGTTGTGAGTTTACAACACTTTCGGCTCTTAAAACTGAGAAAATAGCATGGACTTAGGTATGTTTATATGGATATGAGGTAGTTTTAATTTGTTTTTAGGGAAAATAAGTGTTGAAGAAAATATGTGCAAAAGAGGCATAAAAGTGCAGAAAATCAACTAAGTACAAATCTCAGTGTGAGTCATACTAATAATCGTGGTGAAAATCAGAAGGCTAGAATAAGAGGAAGGCAAAGTACGACTCTTAGTATGAGCCGTACCAAGATGGTACGAGCTGTAACTGGAGTCATGAAAATCTTCAGAGAAATTTACACAAGGCAGTCTATTGGTACGGGTGGAACCTATGGATCGTAACAACCACTTAAGACCCATACCATGAGCCATGGTGAGCTTTCGTGATTCTTAAAAATTTGGCAGAACTCCAGATGCAACAACTAAGTACGAGTCGTAGGAGAAAGGTACGAGGAATACCACAACATTTGTAGAAAACTTCAGCAGATGCCAGAGTTCTCAGGGCTAAGCCACGAATGGATTGTATGACTCGTAGGCCCATGATACGAGTCATACCAGCCTCCAACACTTAGACAAATCTACAGCAGCCAAGGATGTACGAGAGGCGGGTACGACCCGTATAATCCTATTGCGGGTCGAAGGATCAATCTTGAGTCAAGCAGGCGCCAGTTATGGAAAATTCCCTATTAGCTTAGGAAAAGAATTCTAATGTCTGTATAAATACCTTTTATGTTTTATTTTAGTAGAACAAGCTAGAGAGAAGGTAGGAGAGACGTGGAAAAAGTATTATTTGTGAATTTTTATCAAATTTTGGAGAGCAATTCTTAAGATCAACACTTGATTTCATTTATTGTTCTTGAGATTGTTCATTCTTTCAATTATTGTTGTAAGTATTTAATTATGTTTTTATCTATGAATGCAAAATATAATCTTACAATCATGAGAGGCTAAAACCTCCACAACTAGGGTCTTGAGAACCATGGTGGATTAACGAAATAGGGTTACACCAAAGTGATTCAACCAATGTTAAATGCTTATATTGTATTCTCTTCATCTTTAAACATTTCTTAACGGTGGACAAAGATAGGACTTTCCTAAATTCTTTACTTGCTTGAACCTAGAGAAGTAGCGATTAGGAAAAGAGACTTACAAAAAAGCCTTGGTTTAATACCCCGAAAGCCCTAAGACCAGACCCAGTGATTGAAACGGAAAAAATAGGATTTTCTACAATAGGTCATAGGACGAGTCGTCCAGTGACCCGTGAGGTGCACCATGAGTCTTTAAGTGACTCATGGGGAGAAGAGCAGACTTGGTTGGAATTTTTAAATTTGGGGGTGACCACGGGTGTGACCATCAGTCGTGGTCAATACCACGATTCATTGAGTTAGCCGTGGTCAAATGTTGATGGTGGATTGAAGAAATTGAATAGTGTTGGTAATGACTTGATTACCATGAGTTGTTGGGTGCACAACGAATAATGGTGTCCCTCGTGGTGACCCTCAGAAAAATTACAGAGCTGATCATGAGAGGCAGACTACAAGTCATGGTCAGTGGCGACGATTCGTCCAGTCCCTCATGGGGAATGGCAGTGAGTATTTTCCTACAAATTTATTAAGAGTTTTTCCATAATTCTTAACTTTCTAAGGCCTATACTAAGTCGTTTTTAGGTTTGAAAGGTGCTTTTTAAGAGGGGTAAATTCATTCTAAGCCTATTCTCTTCCGTGCATGCAAGTCTAGAAGCTCCTAAGGGAGATCAAGCTTATATTCATCAAGTTCTTCTCCAAATTTCCATTGGGCATTCAAGAGGGTCTTATAATCAGATTTCTCCAGGTATGTAGGGTTATGAATGGGTGTATTCATCCACCCATGCCCAATGCCTCTTCAATTTCATGAAAAATTCAAGTTGATGAATCTATGGGGTTTTAACCCAACATGTGAATTCTCTAAGTATCAATCATTGGTAAGATCTATGCATGTTTCTAATGTTGAATTATGATTAATGGGCATATTTTATAATGTTTTCAATTATACATTATGTCTTCATGTGTTTACAAATTATGATGACAATCCATGGAAGTTCATGAAACTTGATATCTATGATAAATGTAATCAAGCATGATGAGACATATATGATGAAAGTATGATCTCAAATTACCCATCCCCATGTTCATTTTTTTCGAATGATTAGGTCTATGTCAAGAATGTTTAAGTATTGAGCAAGTCTATATAATCAAGTATGTTTCATGATTTATCTAAATTTTATGTTGTTAGCTTACCACATGGATTTGGAGTCTAGACTCCCACTATTTTCAGCTTGTGGTATGGTTTGAGCCCAAGGCTCCTTATGTTATGATTTTAGATTTATATATGTATGTTATTATTCAACTTCATCACTAGATGATGGTCAGATTCGTCGAAAAATAATGATGGAGAGCATATGCATGTTTTTGGGAGTAGTGTCTAGCACCGAGTAAGCTAAGGGTCAGTCAACTATGTGCCTCAGAATTGCGTGCCAATGTGGGTATGTTCACGTTATTTGGGACCACCCTTGTGAGCTTCCCCTGCCCCAAGGGGCCTTCAGCTTGATTTTGATATCATGGTAGCGTCCTTAGCCCTGGCAAGGCTTTGGATGGGTCTATCTACTTGAGTGTAATAGTCGGGACCACGTATGCTCTATCATGGCAATGTCAGTTATAAGAAGAGTCTCCCATTGTTCCTCATGATTTCAATTATTCATGTTCATCACTAATGATATTATGTTTTCAGAAGGTTTGACCCAATGTTCAGTTTTACTTATGATTACCAGTTTTTCAGCTTTGGGTCATTCGATTTAGTTATGATATTCAGTTATATTCAAAACATGATTTCACAAAATAGCATGCAAGCCCTACTCTCAATATCTTATCTTGATTATGTTTTTATGATATGCATGATTTATGATTTTATTTACTTAGTGGTTTTGCTTAACTTACATACTCGATACATACCATGTACTGACCGCATACTCTATGATGTATCGTTTCATGATATCGGCTCGGATATTCAGGCTCAGTCCCGTCATTAGCCAGATCTGCAGTATTAGAACTTTCTAGCTAGAGTTGGTGAGTCCTCATCTTTCAAGGTCCCTTCCTTTTAGTTGTATTTAGTATTTTCAGTTTTCATACTACAGTGAGTTAGTTGGGTCCATGTCACATCAACTCGTCAGTAGTAGAGGCTTTTCAGACATAACATGTATTCAGTTTCAGCGTTGTGTTATGTATTTAGATGTTATTATATTTTCAGACTTCTACCTTATTATATATGTTAGGCTTTCTCTTAATTGTGTTTCATCCAGATGTCATGTTTATGCCATGGGTCGAATTGGAGTGTCTCAGAGTTCTTTATCCCGTGTCTCATTCCGGGCATATGTTAAGGTCGTGACAAACTTTGTATCAGAGAATTAGGTTTGAAGTGTCCTAGGGTGTCTGAAAGCTGCGTTAAGTAGAGTCTCTTTCATGGGTGTGAAGTGCGCTACACTTATGACCAAGAGGCTACAAGACGTTTAGAAAGTGTTCCCTTCTTTCATGATCTATGTTGTGTGATGAAATATCTCTATCCTTCTAACTCGTGCTATATGTGTTTGCAGAATGATGCTCTTCGCCGAGTCAATGGAAGAAGAAATGGAAGTGGAAATGGCCATGAGAATGACAATGGGTATGGGCACCAGCAGGCTCCACTATCCCATAAGGAGCATGTACCCAAGAAGGTTGCCCACGTAGAGTTTAGGGCTACCATTCAGATGCTAGCTCATGCCTTGATTGCCCAAGTCAATCAATAGGCGGTAGAGCATGTCCCTCAGAATGGGAATGCGGTGGCAGCGAGAGTAAGAGATTTTTTGAGGATAAACCCTCTGGAGTTTCTTGGATCAAAGGTGGACGAGGATCAACATGAGTTTATCGATGAGGTTCTAAAGGTCACCCAGATCAAAGAGGTGACATGAGAGGAGTGTGCTGATCTAACCTCGTATCAGTTAAAAGGGGTTGCGCACATTTTTTTAAGCAATGGAAGGATAATAGGGCAGTTGGAGTAGGGCCCATTGTTGAGATGAGTTCTATACCGCAGTTTTGGATCGATTCTTCCCTCGTGAGATGAGGGAGATTAAAATAGTCGAGTTTGTGAACCTGAAGAAAGGAAAGATGATAGTTTAAGAATATGTATTAGAGTTCACTTGTCTTTCCAAGTATGCACCTGAGATAGAGAGCCCAAGTTAGTCGGTTCGTGCATGGCATAGCATACTATTTGGTCAAGGATTGCTAGACCGTGATGCTTTATCAGGACATTGACTTTCCTCGGATTGTTTTGTACACCCAGTAGATGGAGGCAGTACAGGTGAGTGAGCGGGAGAGAGAGGCCAAGAAGGCCAGGACTGATAGCTTCAGATTCTCTAGAAGAGACCTAGTGGGCACCGCCAACAGTCCCACCAGAGATCTTCAGCCCCGGAGCCATCGGGTATGAGTGTGCCTTCCAGATCTAGGTGCGATTAGAGGGAACGAGCATCAGGCTCTAGAGGTTAGGGTGGCAGGCCCACAGAGTCTAGCATTCTAGAGTATAGCAGGTATGGCTGGAGAGTGCTTAGCAGGTTCGGGTGCTTATTTCGGTGTGGGAAGCCTTGACATATTCTTAGAAATTCCCCAATAGCCAAATAAGGCCATCATAGGGGCTGAGGCCTAGCCTCCAGTTAAGCATCTCCACCAACACACCCAGCTCAGTAGGGGGCATCTACTAGTGTGGGTGGTGGTCAACGCCAAAATAGATTCTATGCCCTAGCATCTCGTTAGGAGCAGGAGGTCTCCCTAGATGTAGTCACCAGTATGTTACGAGTATTCCACCTTGATGTATATGCATTGTTAGATCCAGGGGATACTTTATCTTTTGTGACGTCCTATGTTGGTAGTAGCTTCAGAGTCAGTCCCGAAATCCTATCAGAACCCTTCTCAATCTCTACTCCAGTCGGTGATTTAGTTATAGCTCGATGGGTATATAGAAATTGCCCTGTCACAGTTCTTCAAAAAGTCACCTCAGCAGATTTAGTAGAGTTAGCCATGAACGATTTTGATGTTATCTTTAGTATGGATTGGCTACATGCATGTTATGCCTCAGTCAATTGTAGAACCCTTGCAGTAGAGTTCAGATTTCCGGGTGAGCTAGTCCTAGAGTGGAAGGGGTAGTTCAGCTACCCTGTAGGTCGCTTTATTTCCTACCTTAACGCAAGAAAGATGATTTCTAAAGGTTGCATGTACCATCTAGTTAGGGTTAAGGATGTTACATCCGAAACTCCGATTATTGTTCAGCTGTAAGAACTACACGCAAGTGCACGTGGTCGAACAAGTAGTAAAGTGGCTTAATTCAAGCCAAGTATCGATCCCACAGGGACTGAACTACGGTATTAATTAACTTAAAGTGGAAGGGGTAGCCCGCCTACCCCGTAGGTCGCTTATTTCCTACCTTAAGCAAGAAAGATGATGTTCTCTAAAGGTTGCATGTACCATCTAGTTAGGGGTTAAGGATGTGTTACATCCGAAACCCGATTATTGTTCAGTTGTAAGAAACTACACGCAGTGCACGGTCGAACAAGTAGCAAAGTGGCTTAATTGCCAAGCATCTATCCTCACAGGACCGAACTACGGTATTAATTAACTTAAGCGTCGCGGAACTATGTATTTATGAATGCGTATTTAATCAAATAAATAGTGTTTTAAGAGTTCAAGTTTACTAAGTAATGAGAATCTAAGTCAAGATTATAATTTGAGTCTGAACAATGGCAATGAACAAGCTGAGGTTAAGACAAACATGCAGGGATGTAATTTATCAATTCAATTCAGCTAATCTTCTCTTCGGTTGCTAGTCAGGAATTTATTGCCTATGGATTGGAACTTTCGACTCCTATCCAATTTAAGAATCATGAGACCTTAATCTACATTTCTGTGATATAATAATTTCATGCTCTAGCCATACATAACCGATTCCGTAATTGACGAATAAGACTTTCAGATATATTTCTATTCTGAATGTAAATCTTTTCTCAATTTTTACAGCTAAGAAAATATCATATCCTACCAATTCACCTCTGTCCAATTCCTTTCCTTTTCAAGATCAAAATTGGATTTCTAGATATACATTAACATTGACAAAACATTAATGCAGTAAAAACAAGAATTGATAGAACAACCATTGAAGAAAAGATGAAAACTGAAATGACCAACAATTACATTCCTCTACAATTATTCTTAATCTCAGCAAGAAGTGAATTAGCCACTCATTTATGGATTAAACATCTTCAAATAAGTAGAATTCATACAAGCAATTGAAATTAAAGAGAAAGAGAAAGAGAA
>JACEIK010007974.1:0-17948 GCA_018107945.1 Datura stramonium
GTGCGGCACACTAGGAGGGCCAGTACCTTGTGAGGCATGGCGCTGCACCCTCCCTGGCACGTTGTCCAGCGTGAGGTGGCCCACCAGTCCACCGCCTATGCTTCCTTTGTTAATTTTAAGTCATTTGCAAAGAGTCCCTCGGCCAAACTAGGGAGAGTTCGTAATTTTCATCATATTTTCATCCAATTATGCTACCAAATGCCGTCCAAACGTAAATTAACTTCGGGTAACAAGTATTAAGCCTATGGGAAGCATTTTTACAGAGTTATTTCTTGGAAATTCACCTTGTGTATCGGAACCCCGCCGAGTAAAGTTTGTTAGAATTATCCTAAATTGAATCCTAAACGGCCACCGACATTAGGTAAGCATTTCTCCCTTCTGAACTGTCAAAAAATTGCGAGTTTTCACCGAGTTATTCAGAGTTGAATTATAGTTGATATTATTATTAAAAGTTATCATTATTTGTCGAATTTAGTATTGAAATTAGCGCTATTCTCTCAATATAAGGGCTAAAGTTGGATAGAACTGTCGGTTACAAGTTGAAACTCTCCAGTTAAACAAAAGTCGGCACTCAAGGTATGTTAAGGCTATCCTTTCGGCATGTTATGTTCGTTGTAAAGTTAGTACGACTTGTGTATATATAGTAGTTTGGAGTAAACCTATTGTGGTCAGCTGTTATGAATAGAACTGAGATGACAACTATGACATAGTAACCCTCGTCAGGGCTAACCCTAGCTAGATTGGTTTTTCCTTACGATGTTTGGGTTGTTGGATGTTGTTGCCTATCAGACCAAGCTTGTAGGGGAAGTATAATGTCTGAAGGACCAGATTGAGGTCGTAAGGGCCGAACCAGTTACCAAAGTTATATTCTGATCCATAGTTGAGCCAAGGCTCGGGATCCAGTTACAATAGTTACATTATGATCCATAGTCGAGCCAAGGCACGAGATCCAGTTACAACAATTACATTATGACCCATAGTCGAGCCAAGGCTCAGGGTCCAGTTACATAGCCCAGAAAGCTCAGACACAGACACAGCTATAGGAGCCTGTCAAGCTCGGATACAGCTTTAGAGAATGAGGAATCCTGAGTTACAGTATACTTACGAACCTTTAGTAGCCAGACAATAGGAGTGTGCATTATTTGTACTTGTCGGGGCTTATGGCAGTTAAGGTAGGTTATTCTGTATTTTTTGTACATTCCAGGCTTATGGGGGCCCAATTAGTTTCTTGTTTGTGTATATATACTTGTTAGTTAGATATTTCAGATGGTGAGATCATTCAGGTTAAACTCTTACCCTCCTTCATGATTACTTTAGCTTTATAGCTTTTATTCAGTCACTATTTTACTACCTTACATATTTGGTATATATTGTACTGACGCTCATCCTTGGGGCACTGCATTACTTGCTTGCAGGTGTGGATAGACGTGATTCGGGACCTTCTTAGTCATCAGCTGGAGTCAGTAATTCATTCAGCTCCTTTCCTTCAGAGTTGATAGTTAGAAAAGGTTTGCTCTTTTGTTGTATAGTTTATGGGTAGGTCGGGGCCCTGTCTCGACCATTATTCCACTCTTAGAGGCTTGCAAGCTACAGATTACCAGTTATTAGTTTTGTTGTTGGACTTGTGGGGTCCATGTATGTTTTATTTCGTGTGATGGACGTGTGGAGCCTAGTTTAGCTATCAGTTAGCAGCCTTGTCAGCTATAACATAGTTATAGTTGCCTGTTTCCATTTAGCTATAACTACACAGCATGGTGGTCTTGTCGGCTCGCATAGGATCCCTATTATAGTGTTGTTGTTAGTTAGTTGTTTCTTTTGCAGGTGGCCCTATCAGCCAGAGGCTGTATTTACAGTTGAGATATATCTCATCGTTTTGTTGAATTAAGTTGCAGGCGTGCACCAGAAATGCACTAGCCTAGTCAGTTTAGCTCATATCCTAGTGTGGCACTAGGTGCCAGTCATTCCTCTCAAGGTGGGGCATAACAAACTTGGTATTAGAGCAGATCGTATCCTATTGATTCTTCAAGCCGTATCAAGTAGAGCCTATGGATGTGTTTTGCACCACATTCTATAGACAGGAGGCTACGAGACATAATATGTGTGGTTACTCTTCTTTCTCCTCCAGTCATGCTATAGAGCTATGTTGTATAAGGTAACTCCCAAAGCTTCTGTTATTCTTCTTATTTACAAAGAAATGGTGGACCATGTCTGGTCAAGAGTTAGATGTGGCAGCAGGAGAGGGCACTAGTAGGGGGCCCCAATCAGAATCAACCCGATCTAAGGGCGACAGGGAGACATCACCTCGATCTCTCCAGCACTCACCGCCGCACTCAGAGCCCTCTAAGACAGAAGATATATCAGTACCACCCCCAGCCACTCCTGTGCCATCAGATCAGGAGCTCAGGGGTGTATTTTATATGTTGGTTTAGATGATGGCTGCCCAGCGTCAGCCTCAACCAGTAGTGCCAACTATCGTTGAGCCCATTGAGAGACCCAAGAGTTTGAAAGTCCGCGAGTTCCTTGGTTTGAGTCCCCCGCGGTTTACAGGGACAGATTGTAAAGAGGACCCCCAGAACTTCATAGATCAACTACAGAGAATATTCAGGGTCATGCATGCCTCGTCCACAGAATCAGTTGAGTTAGCAGTATTCTGATTGTGAAAGGTAGTAGTTTTGTGGTACGGGAGATGGAAAAGATCCCGAGGTAGAGATGCACCTCCACCTACAGGGCCTAGCTTCTTTGAGGATTTCATAGACCACTATTTGCCCCGGGAGCTCTAGCAGGCTAGAGTAGAGCAGTTTTTACATTTAGAGTAGGGAAGAATGAGTGTCAGAGAATATGCATTGAGGTTTAATTCCATAGTGATATGCACCCTCGTTTGTCGACACTATGCCAACTAGGGTGCATCAGTTTATTATGGGACTTGCGCCAGAATATGTTGAATCTTGCATTACGTCCACATTGCGAGAGGATATGGATATCTCATGGATTTAGGTCTTTTCTCAAAACATAGAGGAACTCAAACAACGTCAATACGCCATGGATAAGGCAGGTCAGGAGCAGCGCTGGAGGGCTAGACCCGTAGAATTTTAGGGTGGGCCCAGGCCTCATTTATCAGGTAGGCCACCTAGGCCCCTATTTTAGCAACAACAAGATAGCAGATCAGATCGTCGGAGGTAGTCAAGTCCCGGTGAAAGTTCCCGAGTGCTAGGTTCACAGCAGCAGAGGGGGCCAGATCAAATAGGACCAGTGCTACCACATTGTAGCACCTGTCATAGGCTGCATCCGGGGAGATATAGGTATGGTTCCACCAACTGTTATTCTTGTGGGCAGGAGGGACATATAATGAGGGATTGTCCGACTAGACGCTAGGGCGGTAAGGACCAGTATGATAGGTCCTCAATGGGTTCATATACCCCAGCCCCTTCGACAGGGCGCAGGCCCTCAGCTCCAGTCGGTAGAAGCTGAGGTAGTTCAGGGGCATCTAGTACAGGCAGCGGTCAAGATAGCACATATGCAGTACCAGGGCGATAGGAGTTAGAATCGTCGCCAAATGTTGTGACATGTATATTAGATGTTTTCTCTAACTCAGTTTGTGTTTTGATGGATCTGGGATCCACTTTGTCGTATGTTACTCCGTTAGTGGCCCGAAAGTTTGATATAGTGCCAGAATTTCTTCAGCGACCCTTCTCGGTGTCTACACCCATCGGTGACTCTATTATTGCTAAAAGAATTTGTCGAGGTTGTACAATAGAGATTGTTGGTCGCCAGACATTAGCAGATCTAGTAGAACTAGAAATGATTGATTTTGATGTAATTATGAGTATGGATTGGCTGGCACCATGTTACTCCACTGTAGAGTGTCGGACCAGAATTGTCCAATTTCACTTCCCGGGAGAGGTAGTGTGAGAGTGGAGAGGTAATATAGCTACGCCAAAGGGTAGGTTCATATCCTATCTTCGGGCGAAAAAGTTGATACAAAGGGTTGTATCTGCCATATTGTTAGGGTTCGGGATTTACAAGAAGAATACCAAAATCTCCAGTCCATTCCAGTGGTTATTGAGTTTCCATGTGCTTCCAAACGAACTTCCTGGTATTCCCCCTAGAGTGGGAAATAGATTTCTCTATAGACTTGCTACCAGATACTCAGCCTATATCCATCCCTCCTTATCGAATGGCCCCTGCTAAATTGAAACAACAGTTGAAAGACTTATTGGATAAGGGTTTTATCAGGCTGAGTATTTTGCCATGGGGTGCACCAGGTTTGTTTGTGAGAAATAAAGATGTTTCCCGACGCATGTGTACAGATTATCGGCAGTTGAATAAAGTTACTGTTAAGAAAAATACCCTCTTCCAAGGATAGATGATTTATTTAACCAGCTGCAAGGGGCGAGATATTTTTCCAAAATTGACTTGAGATCCGAGTACCACTAGGTTCGAGTTCAGGAGAAGGACATACCGAATATGGCTTTTAGGACCAGATATGGTCATTTTAAGTTCCTAGTTATGTCCTTCCTAGTTACTCCACTGTAGAGTTTCTGGTATACTCCCGTTCTGAAGTGGAACATAGAGCTCACTTGCGAACAGTACTTTAGATCCTTAGAGACCGCCAACTATATGCAAAGTTTTCTAAATGTGAGTTCTGGTTTAATTTCGTAGCTTTCTTGGTCCACATTGTATCAGAGGTTGGTATTCAGGTTGACTCACAGAAAATTGAGGCAGTAAAGACATGGCCTAGACCTACAACTCTAATAGAGGTTCGCAATTTTTTGGGTTTAGCCGGGTATTACAGAAGGTTTGTGGAAGGATTTTCTACCCTGTCAGCGCCTTTGACTAAATTGACTCAGAAGGTAGCCAAGTTCTAGTGGACCGAGGCCTGTGAGCAGAGTTTCCAGGAATTGAAAAATATATTGACGTCGACACTAGTGTTAGCATTGCCGGAAGGTTTAGAGGGTTATACTGTATATTGCGACGCCTCGGGCGTTGGGTTAGGCTGCATTCTAATGCAACACGAAAAGGTAATTGCGTATGCTTCAAGGCAATTGAGGAAACATGAAAAGAATTATCCCACCCACGATCTGGAGTTAGCGGTAGTTGTCCATGCCTTAAAAATATGGAGACATTACTTGTATGGTATGCATATGGATATATTTACTAATCATAAAAGCCTCTAGTACATTTTTACGCAGAAAGAGCTGAATTTGCGACAACACCGTTGGTAGAATTGTTGAAAGACTATGATGTGAACATTTTGTATCATCCAAGGAAAGATAATATTGTAGTAGATACCCTTATCCGTAGATCCATGGGCATTTTAGCACATCTGAGACCAGAACAATGAGAAATGGCTCGAGAATTGCACCGGCTAGCAAGTTTAGCAGTTTGGGTAGTAGATACAGAGGATAATGGGGCTGTAATTCATAATACAACAGTATCATCCCTGGTTGTAGAGGTAAAAGAGAGACAGTACCAGGATTCTCATCTAGTACAACTTAGAGATAAGGCTCAACAAGGTGAATTATCAGCTTTTGATTTAAACGAAGACAAGGTTTTGAGGAACAGAGGTCGCCTCTGCATTCCAAATATAGCAGGGCTCCGCCAGCATATCATGGAAGAGATACACTACTCTTGTTACTCTCTTCATCCAGGTTCGACAAAAATGTACCACGACATAAGAGAGACTATATTGGTCTCATGGAATGAAGAAAGGAATAGTCAACAAGGTGAATTATCAGCTTTTGAGTTAACCGAAGACGGGGTTTTGAGGAACAGAGGTCGCCTCTGCGTTCCAAATGTAGCAGGGCTCCACCAGCATATCATGGAAGAGATACACTACTCTTGTTACTCTCTTCATCCAGGTTCGACAAAAATGTACCACGACATAAGAGAGATATATTGGTCTCGTGGAATGAAGAAAGGAATAGTTGAATTCATAGCGCAATGTCCTAATTGCCAACAGGTAAAAGCTGAACATCAAAAACCTAGCGGGCTAAATTAGGAGATGGCTATACCTATTTGGAAATGGGAGGTAGTTAATATGGACTTTTTGACAGGACTACCCTGTACCAGATGCAAATGCGACTCTATTTGGGTAATTGTTGATATGTTGATGAAATCAGCTCACTTCTTGCCAGTCTGGGCTACGTTCTCAGTCGAAGATTATGCTGAGTTATATATTAAAGAAATAGTCCGGTTGCACGGTGTCCCAACATCTATCATTTCATACCGAGGGGAACTATTCACAGCTAGATTTTGGCAATCATTTCAGAAAAGTTTAGGGACACAAGTTAATTTGCGTACAGCCTTTCACCCCAAAACAGACGATCAAGTAGAATGCATCATTCAGACTCTCGAGGATATGTTACGGGTGTGTGTTCTAGATTTTGGAGGAAGCTGAGATGAGCATTTACCCCTTATTGAATTTGTATATAATAATAGCTATCATTCTGCAATTCAGATGGCACCTTATGAGGCATTATATGGGCAGAAATGCAGGTCCCCCATTGGAAGGTTTGAGGTAGGAGAGGTAGAGTTAGTCAGACCTGATATGATTCACCCAGTTAGAGGAGAATGTGAAAATCATTAGAGAGTGATTACTGACAGCCCATAGTCTTTAGAAGTCCTACTCCAATGTGCGGCGTACAGATTTGGAATTTAATATTGATGATTGGGTATTCCATAAAAGGTCACCAATGAAGGGCGTGATGAGATTTGGAATGAATGGCAAGCTTAGCCCGAGGTTCATTAGGCTATACCGGATCCTTCGAAAGATAGGCCGAGTGGTATATGAGTTAGAGTTGCCTAAAAAATTCGAGTCTGTTCACCCAGTCTTTCACGTATCTATGTTGCAAAAGTGTATAGGGGACCTGTCCCGAGTTGTGCCAGTTGAGGACGTTCAAGTTACTGAGGAGTTAGCCTACGAAGAAATTCCAGTTGCTATACTAGATAGACAGGTTAGTAGACTGAGGACTAAATATGTAGCCTCCGTTAAAGTACTATGGAGGAATAGAAATAAAGAAGAGATGACCTGGAAAGCTGAGGACGACATGAGATCTAAATATCCTCACCTATTGCAGGGTTGACCCAGATTATGCAGTTGAGGTTAGGTTGTGGTTCAGTTGTTATTTTACGGCTTATATTACTAGTACTGTTTAGTTGGCTATCTCTATATGGTGGAATAGTTGGCTATAGCATCCTGTGAGGCGCCTATGTTGGACTTTCTTGAGTTTCAGGTATTCGGATAGTCCATATTACATAGGAGACTCTACCAAAATTTTTCTAAATACTAGTTAAAAGAGTTGACTCCTTTAAGCCTGAAGATGACATTTGAGGAAGAATGTTCCTGGGGGGAGGATGTTACACCCCGTAAAATGTTAATGGTTAGTAGGCGTACACGTGGGTTGTGAAGATAAACATGTAGGAAAAGCCTCAAAAGCAGGGTCGGGCGAGGCCAGGCCTCGAGGGGCCAATGCGACGCGCCAGCTTGCTAATGCATTGGAAAGCGCGGCGCATCTGGAGGGCCTGCACCCTGGGAGGTGCGGCGTGGCACCCTCCCGGGCACATTGGCCAGTGCAAGGTGGCCCCCCAGTCCACCGCCTATGGTTATATATATATACCCTCCTTGTTTAATTTTAAGTCATTTGCAAAGAGTCCCTCCACCAGAATAGAGAGAGTTCGTAATTTTCATCATATTTTCATCCAATTATGCTACCAAACACTGTCCAAATGTAAATTAATTTCGGGTAACAAGTCTTGAGCCTATGGGAAGCATTTCCACAGAGTTATTTCTAGGAAATTCGCTTGGCGTATCGGAACCCCGCCGAGTAAAGGTTGTTAGAATTACCCCAAATTGAATCCTAAACGTCCACAGGCATTTCTCCCTTCTAAACTCTCGAGAAATTGTGAGTTTTCGCTGAGTTATTCAGAGTTGAATAATAGTTGATATTATTATCAAAAGTTATCATTATTTGCTAAATTTAGTATTGAAATTAGTCCTATTCTCTCAGTATAAGGGCTGCAGTTGGATAGAACCGCCGGTTACAAGTTGAAACTCGCCAGTTAAACAAAAGTCGGCACTCGAGGTATGTTAAGGCTATCCTTTCGGCAAGTTACGTTCATTGTAAAGTTAGTACGACTTGTGTATCTATACTACTTCGGAGTAAACCTATTATGGTCAACTTTTACGAATAGAACTAATCCATAGTCGAGCCAAGGATCCGGATCCAGTTACAATAGGTACCTTATGATCCATAGTCGAGCCAAAGCACGGGATCCAGTTACAACAGTTTCATTATAACCTATAGTCGAGCCAAGGCTCGATGGTCTAGTTACATAGCCCATATGGAACAAACACAAACATAGCTACAGGAGCCATCAGGCTCAGATACAGCTTTAGAGAACGAGGAATCCTGAGTTACAGTATGCTTACGAACCTTTAGTAGCCATACACCAGGAGTGTGCATTGTTTGTACGTTCCGGGGCTTATGGGGGCTCAGGTAGGTTATCCTGTGTTGTTTGTACCTTCTAGGCTTATGGGGACCCGGTTAGTTTCTTGTTTGTGTATATATACTTGTTATTAGATATTTCATATGGTGAGATCATTCAGGTCAAACTCTTACCCTCCTTCATGATTACTTCAGCTTTATTAGCTTTCATTCCGTCATTGTTTTACTGCCTTACATATTCGGTACATATTGTAATGATTTCCATCCGTGGGGCATTGCATTACTTGCCTGCAGGTGCGGATAGACGTGGTTTGGGACCTTCTTAGTCATCAGCTGGAGTCAGCAATTCATTCAGCTCCTTTCCTCCGGAGTTAATAGTTAGAAAAGGTTTGCTCTTTTGTTGTATAGTTTATGGATAACTCGGGGCCCTGTCTCAACTAGTATTCCACTCTTAGAGGCTTGCAGGCTACAGATTACTATCTATTAGTTTTTTGGTTGGCCGTGTGGGGTCCATGTATGTTTTATTTCATGTGATGGTCGTGTGAGGCCTAGTTTAGCTATTAGTTAGCATCCTTGTCAGCTATAGCATAGTTATAGTTTCCTATTTTCATTTAGCTATAACTAGACAGCATGGTGGTCTTGTCGTCCTGCATAGGATCCCTGTTATTGCATTGTTGTTGGGTAGTTGTTTCTTTTGCAGGTGGCCTTATTGGCTATAGACTGTATTTACAACCAAGATATAGCTCGTCATTTTCTTGAATTAAGATGCAGGCGTACACTAGAAGTGCACAAGCCCAGTCAGGTAAGTTCAGATCCTAGTGTGGCAATAGGTGCCAGTCATGCCTCCCAAGGTGGCGGCGTGACAAACTTGGTATCAGAGACGGTCGTATCCCAGGGAGTCTGCAAGACTTTTCAAGTAGAGTCTTGTATATGGATGTGTTGTACACCACTGAACCTAAACATCTGAGCTTGTATCCATATACAAGAGTATGCAAGGCAAGTAAAACCGCTAAATAACAAAAACTGAAATGATGCATATGTTAGAACATTTCATCATAGGATTCTGAGAGTAAGACTTTCATGCTATTATATGAAAACATGATTTAAACACAACTGAATATCATAACAGAATCGAATGACCCAAAGCTGAAACTGATAATCATAAGTAAAACTAAATATTGGGTCAAACCTGCTGAAAAATAGTATCATGATTGATGAACATGCATAACTGAAATCATGAGGAACAATAACAGACTCTTCATATAACCGACATTACCACGATAGAGCTTACGTGGTCTCGACTATTACACTCAAATGGGCAGAGCCATCCAAAGCCTTGCTAGAGCTAAGGGCACTAACATGATATTGATATCAAGTTGAAGGCCCCTCTAGGGTAGGAAAAGCTCACAAGGGAGGTTCCAAAGAATCTGAACATACGTACATTGGCACGTAGTTTTGAGGCACAAGGTTAACTTAAACCATAGCCTACTCGGTGCTAGACACTACTCCCAAAAACATGCATATGCTCTCCATCATTTTTCAACGAAGCTGAACCATTATCTTTCGACGAAGCTAAATCATAACAGTACATTCATTATCTGAAAACATAACATGAGGAGCCTCGGCTTAAACCATACTACAAGCTGAAAACTAGGAGTCTAGACTCGAAAACCATGTGGTAAACTAATATCATGAAATTGAAGTAAATCATGAAACATACTTGATAATATGGGCTTGGCCAAACTTAAAAATTCTTTGAAATAGACTTGATAGACAAAATCATGGATGTAAATATGGGTAATTTGAAATCATACTCTTACCTTAGACATTTCATCATACTTGAAAATATAGATCACAATGTTAACTCATCGTGAACATACATATTTGGGCATCATATTTTTAAAACTTGGAAATCATAATTTGTAATTGAAATTGTTATAAAACATGCCCATGAATTATAAAACAACATTAGAAGCATGAATAGAGTTTACCCATGATAGATACATAGAGAATTTTCACAAATTGGGTTAGAACCCCATGGAATCATCAACCTTGAATTTCATGAATTTAGAAGAGGATTTGGGCATGAGAGTGAAGGAATTACCCCGTTCATAACCCTACATACCTGGGTACTTTGATTTCACAATCTTCCTTGAAAAGTCAAGTTAATTGAGGAAGAACCTAAGGAATCCTCTAGCTTGATCTTCAATGAACTCCTTAATATTGCATGCATGGAATGGGAAGGCTTAGAATAGGCTAAGAACTACTAATACCCTCCTAAATTATCTTAAAACGACGTAGTTTAGGACCTAGGGGCTTGGGAATTACAAAAATAGCCTTACTAAAATGTAGGGAAATTACTCAGTGCCAGTCACCACAACTGACACTAAGACTCATGGTGAACATCATGACTCGTTAGGTTCAACCCGTTAAGTCTACTGCCCAACTTCCAAACTCCAACTCCGCTCCTGACCACAACCTACTCCAGGAGTCGTGGAGTCACATCACGACTCATTGCATCCTCTCGTGATCACCCCTAGACCAAGAATCATCACCAACCTCCCTTCACTTCATGAGTCACTTAACAACTCGTAAAGTCCTCCCACGGGTTACTGGACGACTCATCTTGTGGCCTGGGCTACATTTTCTGGTACTCTTTGCCTGAACCCTTGGGTCTAATCTAAGGGAACTTTGGTGTATTATAATATCTCCCCCCTTGGGAGCATTCATCCTCGAATGTGAATGAACATACTGAAATACTGGGGAAAAAAACTGTCATCCCAAATCCTGAACATCTAAAGCTGAAAACTGACAGAGTAACTGACTCCGAACTGAAATGCATGACTGAACTAAATTCATAAATCACACAAGCATGAAATGACATGAAAAGAACTGGGACATATGAACTGAACATGAAACTGAATAGAGTATTGAGGAAGAAACTAATACCTCAAGCTGGAACTGAGCCGGAAGGGAAAAGATGCGGGTATTTAGCCATCATATCTGCTTCGGCTTCCCACGTAACTCCTTCAACATGCTGATTTCTCCACAAAACCTTTACTACAACTACCTCTTTGTTCCTCAACTTTCAAACTTGATGATCAAGAATTTCGACCAGAATCTCCTCATAACTAAGGCTGTCCTTCACACCTGTGCTCTCCACCAGAACAACCAAAGTCGGGTCACCCATGCACTTCTTCAAAAGCGATACATGGAAAACTAGATGTACTGAAGCTAATTCTGAGGGCAACTCCAACTCACAAGCTACCTTGCCAACACATCTCACAATTCTGTACGAGCCAACATAGCAGGGACTAAGTTTCCCCTTATTTCCGAATCTCATTACTCCCTTCATAGGGAACACTTTAGAAACACTCAATCATCAATTTCAAACTCAAGTTCTCTCCTCCTCATATCAACATTGGACTTTTGACGACTCTGAGCTATTTTCAACCTTTCCCTTATAAGTTGGACTTTCTCCATAGCCTCATGAATCGAATTTGGTCCTACCAATGTAGTTTCACTGACTTCAAACAAACCAATAGGTGATCTACACCTTCGCCCATAAAGAGCCTCAATTGGAGCCATTTGAATGCTGGAATGGCAGTTGTTGTTATATACAAACTCGATGATAGGTAAATAATCATCCCAACTACCCTTGAAGTCAATCACACATTCTCTCAACATGTCCTCAAGAGTCTGAATGGTCCACTCCACCTGACCATCTGTCTGCAGGTGAAAAGTTGTGTTAAGCTTCACTTGAGTACCGAGTCCCTTCTGAAATAACCTCCCAAACTGGAAGGTAAACTGAGTAACTCTATTTCATATAATGGAAGAGGGCACTCCATGCAACTGAACTAACTCCCGAATATAACATTTAGCATAATCCTCCACTGAATCAGTAGTTTTCACCGATAGAAAATGAGCTGCCTTAGTCAACCTGTCTACAACCACCCAAATAGAGTTATAATGTTGAAGAAAATGAGGCAACCCTATAGTGAAGTCCATATTGATTTCCTCCCAATTCCATGTAGGGATACTAATGTCATGAAGCACACCTCTAGGTCTTTGATGCTCCACTTTCACTTATTGATAATTTGGACACTTAGCCACAAACTTTGCTATGTCCTTCTGTATGTCACTCCACCAATAGATTTCTCGTAGGACACGGTACATCTTGGTGGTGCCTGGATGTATAGAATATCGGAATCCATAAACCTCATGCAATATTCGATCTCTCAGGTCATCAACACCCAAAACACACAAATGATCTTGATATCGAAGTACACCATATCCCCCTTAGGAGAAGACCTCAACCTTTTGATTCTGAACCGCTTCCTTCAACTTTACTAGAATCGGATCCTCGTCTTGCCTAGCCTTGACTTCAGTCATCAAAGAGGATTCTAAACCATTTTGAAAAACGACACCACCATCTGTCGAATCAACAAGACGAACCCCTAGTCGTGCAAGCCAATGCACATCCTTCACCAACTCCTTCTTCCCCTAATTCACATGAGACACACTCTCCATAGAAAGTATGCTAAGGGTGTCTGCTACCACATTGGCCTTACCCATATGATAAAGGACACTCATATCATAATCTTTAAGAAGCTCTAACCACCTTCTTTGATGTCGATTCAAATCATTTTGGGTAAACACATACTATAAACTCTTGTGGTCCGTAAACATATCCACATGGACCCCGTATAGATAATGTCTCCAAATCTTAAAGGCAAATACTAACGCTGCTAACTCGAGGTTGTGAGTCGGGTAGTTCTTCTCATGGACCTTGATGCCTAGAAACATAGGCTATAACCTTACCATGCTGCATCAGTACACAACCGAGGTTGATCCTCAAGGCGTCACAATAAACTACAAACCTATCGGTACCCTCTGGTAGAGTCAGCACTGGTGCTGAGATGAGTTGAGTCTTCAACTCTTGGAAGCTGTTCTTACAGGCCTATGACCATTGGAACTTTACTTTCTTCTAGGTCAACATAGTAAACGGTGTTGGAATGGATGAAAACCTTTCAACAAACCTCCTGTAGTAACCAGCTAAACCCAAGAAACTCCTGATATCTGAAGGACTACCTGGTTTGGGCCAATTCTTCACAGCTTCTATCTTTTTAGAGTCTACCTACACACCCGCACTTGACACCACATGACCCAAAAATGCTATTGAGTTCAGTCAAAACTTACACTTGCTGAATTTAGCATACAACTGGTGATCCTTCAGAATCTGTAGTACCACCCTCAAATGAGCGACATGCTCCTCCTCGCTCTGAGAGTATATGAGAATGTCATCTATGAACGCGATCACGAACATATCCAAATATGGCTTGAACACTGTTCATCAAATCCATAAAAGTTGCAGGAGCATTCATTAGTCCAAAAGACATAACTATAAACTCATAATGACCATGCTGAGTCTTGAAAGCTGTCTTTGGAATGTCACTTTCTCTAACCCTGAGTTGATGATATCTGGATCAAAAGTCTATCTTTAGAAACACTTGGCACCCTGAAGTTGGTCAAATAAGTCATCAATTCTTGGGAGGGGATATTTGTTCTTGATTGTGACATTGTTCAACTGCCAATAATTAATGCACATCCGGAGAGAACCATCCTTCTTTCGGACAAAGAGAACTAGTGTACCCCACGAGGATTTGCTAGGTCTGATGAAACCCTTTTCTAAGAGATCCTTCAAGTACTCTTTCAACTCCTTTAGCTCAGCTAGAGCCATTCTTTAAGGAGGAATATATATAGGTTGCGTATCAGGAAGAAAGTCAATACCAAAGTTGATCTCCCTATCGGGAGGGATTCCCAGTAGATCATCTGGAAACACCTCTGGATACTCACACACTATAGGAATTGACTGGATAGTCGAGGTGTGAGACGTAGCGTCTTTAACACAAACTAGATGGTACATGCAACCCTTAGAGATCATCTTTGTAGCCTTAAGGTAGGAAATGAAACGACCTACAAGCACCACTGAACTACCATTCCACCCTAGGACTTGCTTACCAAGAAACTGAAACTCTACCGTACAGGTTCTACAATTTACTTAGGCATAACATGAATGCAGCCAATCCATGCCAAAGATGACATCAAAATTTTTCATAGCTAACTCTACAAAATCTACTGAGGTGACTTTCTGAAGGACTGTGATAGGGCAATTTTTGCATACTCGTCAATCTATATAACTAAATCACCGACTGGAGTAGAGACTAAGAAGGGTTCTGATAGTATTTCGGAAATGACTCTTAAACTACTAGCAACATAGGGTGTCACAAAAGATAAAGTAGCCCCTGGATCTAAATTTCATAAACATGAAGGTGAAATACTCGTATCATACCAGTGACTACATTTGGAGAGACCTCCTACTCCTGACGAGATGCGAGGGCATAAAACCTGTTCTGACACTGACCACCACTTGCGCTAGTTGATGCACCCTGCTGAGCTGAGAGTGCTGGCAGGGCTATTGAACTAGTGGCTAGATCTCAACCTCTACCATGGCTCTGCCTAGCTTCTAGATAATCCATGAGCCTATGTCCGAGCTTCCCACACCCGAAACAAGCACCTATACCTGCTAAGCACTGACCAGTGTTCCTCCTACCACACTTGTCACAACCTAGAATGCTGGGCTCTACAGGTCTACTCCCTTAACCTCGGGAACCTGATACTCGTCCCCTGTAATCGTGCCTAGACCTGGATGGTACACTCACTGCTAATTGTGCTGGGGCTAATGATCTTTGATGGGACTACTGACGATGCCAACCACTAGGCCTTTGTTGGGAGAACTCAAAACTGTCGGTCCTGGCCCTCTTGGCCTCTATCTCTCTCACCCACCTGCACTGCCTCCATCTTTTAGGCGTACATGACCAATTGATAGAAGTCAATATCTTGATGAAGCATTGCGTTCCGACAATCTTTGACAAAATAGTCCACTATCCAATGCACGAACCTGCTCACTCAAGCCCCCTGGTCATCCACTATCTCGGGTGCATATTTGGAAAAGCGGGTGAACTCTAAAGCAATTCCTACAGTGTCATGTTGTTCTACCTCAGGTTCAAAAACTCAGCTTCCTTGATCTCCCTCATCTCTCAGGGAAAAAACCAATCAAAGAGTGTAGTAAGAAACTCATCCCAACAAATGAGACCCACGTTGACTCCCCGACTATCCTTCCACTGCCTGAACCAAATGTGAGCAACCCTTTTCAGTTGATAAGAGGCTAAATCTTCACACTCCTCCCCCATCACCCCCATAATATAGCTGATCTTCTGAATCTCATCAATAAACTCACGTGGATCCTCGTCCACTCTCGATGCAATGAACTCGGGGGATTCGTCCTGAGGAGGTCCTTGACTCTTGCCGCTGCCGCATTCCCATTCTGGGGAACATGGGCCACTGCCTGCTGGTTGACCTGGGCGGTCAATGCCTGTGCCAACATCTAGATGGCTGCCCTAAACTCGGCGTGGGCAACCTGGTCGGGCACCTGATCCTTGGGGGTTAGTGGGGCCTCTTGTGCCCATCTCCATTGCCATTCTCATGGCCATTTCCATTTCCGTTCCTTCTTCCATTAACTCGATGAGGAGGCATGATTCTGCAAATGCGTATAACACGATTTAGAAGGATAGGGAGACATTTCATCACACGATATAGATCAGGAAAGAAGGGAACATTTTCTAAACATCTCATAGCATCTTTGTCATAAGTGTGGCGCGCTTCACTCCCATGAAAAGGACTTTACTTAACATTGCTTTCAGACACCATAGGACACTTCAAACCTATGGCTCTGATACCAAGTTTGTCATGACCCAAAACCATGTGGTAAGCTATGCATAGGACGACTTAACTCAAAACATACGACAAGCTAAAATATAAAATTAGGGAGTCTTCTCCCCAAAATAATATGGTAAGCTTAGTTCAGGAAAAATCATCATTTAACTTAACATATCGACTTTTCCCAAAGCTTTATCATACTTAGAAGTACTCAATTCTCATTCGAAACATAAATATAAAAATGGTTAGTTTAAAATCATGATCTTCATCATAAACTCTCATCATTTTCACCGATACTTCGTAAATCTCACTTTTCATGATCATCTCATCCATGGGCTTCAACATTCATAAGGCTAGAAACATAACTTTAATTAAAATCATTATAAAATGAATCCATGCTTCACAATTCAATAATAAAATCATAATAAATTCATACCCATGTAAAGAAACTGAAGATTCATGCATTTGGGTAGAAACCCCAAAACCTGATCATAGGAATTTCTCATGTTTAGATAGAAATTTGGTATGGGTGTGGAAGATGATACCCACTCATAACCCTACATACCTGGAAGGGATTGATTCTACCACTTCCCTAATTGCCCAAGAAGGATTGAATGAAAACCTTGAAGACTTGCTCTAGATCACCTCCTCAACCTCTCAAGTTTGCATGCATGGAAGGAAATAACTTAGAATAGGTTTTCCCCTCCTTAAACCCACTAAAATGAGCCTTAAACGACATAGTATAGGTTTTAGGGACTTAGAAATTATGAAAAGACCCTTACTAAATTTGTAGGAAATTACTGTCAGGTGGTCCTAACGGACGACGTGACGAGTCGTGGTCCAGGGCAATGACTCGTCACCTAGCTCGTCTAGTACAATGCCTCCTTCTCTGGGATTCCTCATCTGGATGGAAACGAGGGACCCCATTAATCGTGGTGGCTGACCACGACTTGTGGTCACCACCCATGAAGTACACTGCTTTCTTCCTTCTCATTCACCCTACGGCTGACCTAACGACTCGTGGTGTCTAACCACGAGTCATTTCCACGCCAGTGGGGACCCTTTTCTCCAAACTTCCCAACTTCTCACTGGCCTCCCCCACGAGTCACCTGACGACTCGTGGGCTCTCCTCATGAGTCGTCCCACGACTCGTCCTGAGTCGGCAACATCACTTTTACATTTTCTCCATTTTGACTCCCGGGTCAGATGTTTGAGCTCCCGGGGTATAACACTAGTTCTCCGAAGTTAGCATCCAACTTCAGTGGTGAGTCCTTATATCCTGAGGACCATTCGTTATCAGTTATCTTTGTATTTTTAATTTTCAGACTTGTTGGATTAGTTGGGGGTGTTGTCTCATCAACCCATTAGATATGTTAGAGGGTTTCAAACTGTATGTAGTAATCAGCTTGTCATGTATGAAGTGAATTTCAGTTTCGAAGTTATTCTATGATTAGACTTCCTCCGTGCTTATTATGTTAAGTCTTCCAATTTATTTGATGGAGTTAGATGTATGTTCATGCCATGGGTCAACTTGGAGTGTCTCGGGGCTCCTTGTCACATGTTTCGATCCAGGCCTATGTTTGGGTCGTGACAAACTTGGTATCAGAGCAATGGGTTTTGAAGTGTCCTGATAAGGGGCATATTTATATGCCAAATCGATACTCAAATGTATAGCTTTTGCCTTGTTTGTCTAATAATGTGTGTACATTCTCATGTAAATTGTAC
>JACEIK010007974.1:33937-47258 GCA_018107945.1 Datura stramonium
TATGACGAGTCTCCCATTGTTCCTCATGATTTCAGTTATGCATGTTTATCATTCATGATATGTATACATATGTTCTAAAGTAGGTTTTACCCTATGTGCAGTTTACTTATGATTATTAGATTTCAGCTTTGGGCTATTCAATTCAGTTATGATGTTCAATTATGTTCAAATCATGATTTTAGAAAATAGCATGCAAGCCCAACTCTCAAATTCTTATCTTGATTATGATTTATATTATACATGTTTTAAATGATTTTACTTATTTAAGTAGTTTTACTTACCTTACACACTCGGTACATTCCACGTACTGACCGCATACTCTATGTTATACAGGCTCCAATCTTCAGACTCAGCCCCGTCACTAGCCAGTTCTCCGAAGTTAGCATCCAGCTTGATTGGTGAGTCCTCATCTCTCGAGGACCAGTCGTTATCAATTATCTTTGTATTTTCAGATTTTAGACTTGTTGGGTTAGTTGGGGGTGTTTTTCCATCAACCCATAAGATATTTTAGAGGCTTTCAGACTGTATGTAGTAATCAGCTTGTCATGTATGTAGTGAATTCCGGTTCAGAAGTTATGTTATGATTAGACTTCCGCTATGCTTATTATGTTAAGTCTTCTTCTTTATTTGATGGAGTTAGATGTATGTTCATGCCATGAGTTGACTCGGAGTCTCTCAGGGCTCCTTGTCCCATGTCTTCATCCGGGCCTATGTTCGGGTCATAAAAAATCTAATCGTGGTTTGGCTCTGAGAACTTTGACATCTTCTGAAGTTTTCTACGAGTGTCTTGGTATGCCTTGTCCCTTGCTCCTATGAATCGTGACAGCTGGTTGCATCATGAATTCTGCCAAATCCTTAAAATCACTTAAGCTTCCCATGGCTCCTAGTACGGGTTATAGGTAGATGGTACGATCCATAGGTGCGACCTGTACCAGGAAACTTCTTATGCAAATAATTTTTAAATATTCCACGACTCCAGTTACGGCTCGTACTGAGAGTCATACTTTGCATTTGCATTGTTCCATCTTTTTGAGATTTTCCATGAGTCTTAGTATGACTCCTACAATCTAGGTACGGCTCGTACTGAGATCAGTACTTGGCTGCTTTTCTACACTTTTCTGCTTCTTTTGCACAGTTTTCTCCAACACTTATTTTCCTTGAAAACAAAGTAAAAACACCTTATATCCATATAAACATAGCTAAGTCCATGCTATTTTTCAAGTTTTAAGGATCGAAACTGCTATAAACTCAAAGCACATTAGAGTTTGAGAGCCTTGATTGGTTTGATCATCAATCTATAGTGTTTTGAGAGGAATGAGAGTGAGTTTAGGCTAAGTAAAAATCTATAATATACCCTTTAGGAAACCTAAAATAACTTAGTTTAGGAGTTAATAGCATAGGGGGAGGCATGACTGGCACCTGGTGCCCTACTAGGACCTNTTAGTTTAGGAGTTAATAGCATAGGATGTTATGAAAATACCCTTCATATCCCGTTTGTAATTTTCACCCTATCAGTTGTAACGACCCACCTAATGAGTCATTACCTAACTTGACGACTCATTAGACCCTTTTGTTATCCCTGAATCTAACTTGTTCATCCTCTGTTTCTCATCCCAAAGTCCGTCATAATGACCTACTTAAAAAACTGTCACTTGAACTGACGAATCATCACTTGAACTGATGAATCATGGTCTAACTCATTACCATTGGGAGGAAAAATACCAAATTCCAAAACACATAACTTGACGACTGATAATTCTAAAACTCATACTTTCCGAAAAAGTATGAAGCGGACGTTGTCAATGAAGAACCAAACTAAGTGGTTGGGGTCGAACCCACAGGGAATAGGGTAAGATCTAGACTAATGCCAGTAATTGAACTTGTTGGGTGAGTTATCTCCAAATTGGTGGGTTTCAAAGAAAACAATATTAAAACAAGATTATATTCGTGATTTAAATCATGATTTCCAAACAACTAGGGTAATTTTTCCCCATGGTTTCATATCTACTTTGGGTTTACACACGTGATCGATCCTATTGCTTACTTGTAGAGCTAATAACTAGGGTTCATCCAAACAACTGGTTCGTCCCTATTGGATGAATTTACTCGATCACTGGGTTAGGTCTCATGAGCGATTTCAAACTAACCGTTATCAATATGTTTCAAATTTATTTATCCTGTGATCAAAACTCAAGTAAATACAATGATCATAAAGAGCAATGCTTTATTGTAATTCTTTTTTTCTAATCTCTACTTCTCTAGGTTCAAGTAAGTAAAGAATTCGGGAAAATCTTAATGTTTAAAGTGAAGAGAATACAATACAAGCGTTTAACATTGATTTTGAATCACTTTTGTGTAACCCTATTTTGTTAATCCATCATGGTTCCCACAACCCCAAGTTCTGGAGGTTTTAGCCTCTCACGGTCGTAAGATTACAATTTGCATTAATAGACAAACACATAATTAAATACTTACAAAAGCAATTTGGAAGAAAACCTTATTTGAATATTAAAGAACAATCTCAAGAACAATGTAGGAAATCAAGAATTTGATCCTATGAATTGCTCTCCAAAACTTGATAAAAATTCACAAATAATATTCTTTACACATCTACTACTTCATTTCTATGTTCTCTGACTAAAACAAAACATAAAATCTATTTTTATAGACATAAGCTAATAGGAAATTTTCCATATTTAGCTGACTGTGTCAGGACTGGACCTACGACCGATAGTAGGATTGTACGGGTCGTACCTACTTCTCGTACATCTTTGGCTGCTGCATATTTGTCTAAGTGTTGGTAGGTTGTACGATTCATACCAGAGTTCTACGAGTCATACAATGCATCCGTGGTTTGACCCTGAGAACTCTAACATCTTATGAAATTTTCGCAAGTGTTATGGTACGACTGGTACCTTCTTCCTACGACTCGTACTGCTTGTTGTGTCTGAAGTTCTGTCAAGTATTGAAGAATCTTCTAAATCTCACCACGGCTCATAGTACGAGTTGTATTTTCATGCTACGATCCGTGAGTCCATCCGTACCAAGATACTGCCTTTGTGCAAATTTCTCTGAACAATTCCACGACTCCAATTACGGCTTGTACCATCTTGGTATGGCTCATATTGAGAGTTGTATGTTGCATTCCTCTCATTCCAGTTTTCTAACTTTTACTACGATTCTCAGTATGACTTGTACAATAAAGGTGCGGTTCATACTTAGACTTGTACTTGGCTGATTTTCTGCATTTTTAGGCTTCTTTTTCATATTTTTGCTCCAACACTTATTTTCCCAGAAATGAAAGTAAAAGTACCTCATATCAATATAAACATACCTAAGTCCGTGCTATTTTCTTAGTTTTAAGGGTCAAAAGTATTGTAAACTCACAGCACATCAACACCCTCAACTTAAGACTTTTACATATCCTCAGGCAAAGAAAATAAAAACTAAACACGACGCTTAACTAGAAAATAAACCTAGGATACTACAGCCAACATCAAACAAAACTTGCACTATAAACTCAAAAAGCTTTTGATCTTTTCCCTTGAACCAAATCAGCACATGGACATCAAGCAACCACAAAACATGATAAAAAGGGATCAAGATATGCCATCTAGCTATTGATAGATAGTTCAGTCACCACTAATGCTTTTTACACAGACAACTGGTAGAATTAAACACAAACCATGTACCCTCACAGCAAATGAAGTCCCCCACTCACAAATATAGTAAAATATGAAACAGGGGATTGAACAAGTAAGACTCTCACTCTCACAAAGAAGTTCCAAATATTGCATATTGGATACCATAGGTTTGCCCTTATTTTCTCTACTTCGATTTGTCAGATGGTCAGGCAAGGATCACTATAGGACTTGATTTTTCTTGTAATGCAGGCTTTCGGGCTGGGTATGGTAGATATGGAATCTTTTTGAATGGATAAACCCCTCCTTAGCACTACATACATGTGGCTCCATTTTTCACTTTTTCACCCTTTTTTCTTTTCCCACTTTTTTCTCCCTTTTCACCCTCTTTATGCACTTATATGGGTATGGTGTGTTTCTTCAAGCTTTTCATGAATCTTTTTTTTTGTATTTTCTTTTTCAATTTTTCTTTCTTTTGTCACACCACACCTTAATTTTCACTTTTTTTTATTTTATCTTCCTCTTTCACCTCCCACTATTTATGCACCCCTATTCTAGCCACCTTCAACTTAGGCATTTTACCTATGTTGAGGTTCACAATGTCAAAGGAGGGATCAGGTTCAAAATAGGTTCATTATAAAAATGGGTATGATTAATTAGTTAATCAAAGAAAAATGATCTATTTAAGACTCAAAATCGGGATCAAGGGAATCATATTATTTTTGGTAGGGTCATTTAAGCTAAAAATGGGCTAAATAAAAAGGGCCTATGATCCTTTCATAACCAACCATCCTAAAACCTATGTAAAGACCAATCGGGCAAGTTCTAGATCCTCTACGCAGTATTGAACTAGGTATCAGACCTCACTCATTCTTGATACATGTCTTGCATTCGCTCTACCTGTCCAGTTTATTCATGGATTAACAAAGACTATACATGCTAATATACTAACTGACATAAAAAGATCCACATAAATCATACTTGCAATCACAAGTACATACTAATCATCAAATTTTTTAAAACATGGTCACTTTTTACAAATCCAAAATTAGTGCAATTTATTGGCTGAGTACTCCTAAGCTACTTTCTAATTAAACAGAAATCACAACTATAAAATTCTAAACATGTGGTTCTACTAGATAGCATGCCCAATGTAATACCTTGGAAAGCCTAAGACTATACTCAAGATTTAAAATGAAAAGTAGCAGAAAAATCTAAAGATTTTCTCATAAGGAGTCGTGGTACGGGTCGTTGGTGGGACTAAAAACCCGTTGGAAGTGCCCTTGGTGAGAATCTGCAGGGGCATGAGGGGAATTAATAGGTCTCAGGATGACCCATTGGTGGAAGCCACGACCGTTGGAATGGGCCGTTAGGTGGATGGTCTTAGGCAAAGGAGGCTGGCATGAGTCTTGGGGACGACTCGTTGTTGGGAACGATGAGTCCTTATAAGTGGTTGTTGGGAGGAATTACTGAAGGTGGGAAGTGGTGGTTACGACCAGAAATGACTGGTCGTTGGGACTCGTAATGACTCGTCCTAACCAATCGTTGTTAGAGACTTAAGTTCGAATCTAGCAGGGTAAGAGGAGTCAGTAAGGAGTCATCTTTTGGAGTAACGACCCATTCTGTCGAGTCTTTGAAACAAGATCATAGAAGTTAAAAGTGGTGGATGAAGTAATGGCTGGGTACCACAAGTCGTGGTATCAAGGAACGACCCGTTGTGACGCCCGTTGCCATTGGCAGTGCAGTTTTTCCAGAAATTTTATCAAGGGTATTTTCATTTTCCTAAGCCCTAGGGTACTAAACTATGTTGTTTTAAGCTCTGAATAGTGTGTTTTAATGGGGATAAGTTCATTCTAAGTATTCTCACTCCATGCATGCAACCTAGAGCCTTCCTTGAAGATCAAGTTTGAGAGATTTCATCAAATTATCTCCAGTTCTCTTTGGGTTTTCAAGTAGGTGTGTGAATTCAATTTACCCAGGTATGTTAGGCTATGAATGAGAGTTCCTATCACTCTCATACTCAAAACTTTTCTCAATTTCCATGGATTTCAATTCTAGTTTCAAGTTTCATGATCTAGAAGGTTTATTCCAATTGTTGTGAAATTCTCTATGATCTAGCTATGGTCAATTCCTTTCATGTTTTAAACCCTGTTTTGTGATCTATGGGCATATTTTAGGACTATTTTGAATATAAATTTATAGATTTGAATTTAAATCCAACTATGCCCAATTATGTATGATCTTATGAAAAGTCAATTTATGATTTCATTATGATCTTGATCTAAATTAGCCCAACTATAATTTATGCTTTATGATATGATTTCTCTCAAGTACTTATCATGGATTTATGAAATATCAAGTATATACATAATTTACTAATATGCAGGAATTTCATGATTTATCGACTTATGATTATGGCTGACTCACGGCCCTTATTACATGGCTAGTTCACGTATTTCAAGCATGCTTATGATTATTATGATTTAAACTAGCCCATGAATCTCATGTATGTTTTCCCTAATATAATATGAGCACTATATATGTTTTGAGAGTAGTATTTAACACCGAGTAGATTCAGGGTCCAAGCATACCCCGAGTCTCAAAACTACGTGCCAACGTAGCCATGATGGGACCTCCCTTGAGACTATTAACTTATGCCCGTATGGGCCCTTCATGATTCCTATCACACCTCTTTTCATGGTTCTACCCTTGTCAAGGTACGAACACCCTCCCGACTAGGGGTTTACAAGTCAGACTCCATGTGTGCTCATGTGGGGTATATCAGTTATAAAAATCTCCCATTGTTCTTCATGATTTATGCATGGTTATATTTATGTTACTTTGTCTTAAGTCATGTATAATGAAGCGTTTCCCCTATGATTATGAGTATTACTGATTTATGAATGTTTTGAAAATCTTGAGCCTTATGTTACATTATGATATTTACGTTATGATCATGTTGTCCTACTCTTATGAAATCTTATGTATTTTAACAGCCCATTTTACTTATCTTGCATACTCGGTACATTCTAAGTACTAACTACATACTCTATGTTGTATTGTTTCATGATACAGGTCTAAGGGATCAGTCTCAGCCGCATCATTAGCTCCTACTTCCCTCTCTGACCTGTCCACCTAGTGCTGGTAAGTCCTCACCCTTCGAGGATATTCAGTTATCTATAGTTGTTCCTTTCAGTTACAGACTTTGTCGAGTTAGTTTGGGATGATGTCCCATCAACTTATCAGTATGTTAGAGGATTTTGGACATTATGTAGAAATCAGCTTGTCATTTGTTATTCTGTTCTAGCTTGTTATGTATACAGACTTCCACAATTATGTATGTTTAATTTCCGCTTTATTATGTTGAGATTAGACGCTATATTTATGCCATAGGTCTACTTGGAGCCTCTCGGGGTTTCTTTTCCCATGTTTCGATCTGGGTCCTTGCTCGGGTTGTGATAAACTTGGAATCAGAGCATTATATTTTGAAGTGTCCGGCGTTCAAAGGACTACGCCAGTGTCTCAGAACTACATGCCACCTTAGGTATATATATATNCACGTCCCTTGCCTGGCAAGCCTCGGATGACTCTACCAACTTGAGTGAGATAGTTGAGGCATCATGTAAGGCTCTACCATGATGGTGTCAGTTATGACGAGTCCTCCCATTGTTCCTCATGATTTATGCATGGTTATTTTTATGGACTTTGGGTAAAGTAATGTTTGATAAAGTTTCCTCTTATGATTATGATTATGAATGATTTATCAATATTTTGAAAATCTTGAACCTTATATTTACATTATGATATTTATGTTATGAGCATGTCGTCATACTCTTATGAAGTCTTATGTATTTTAACTGACTCAGTCCCGCTGCTAGCCAGATTTTCAGCTTTAGTACTTCACACTTACAGTTGGTGAACCCTCATCTTGTGAGAGCCCTTTTATTCATTTATGTACTATATTTTCTATTTTCAGACTATAGTGAGTTAGTTGGGGTCTTGTCCCATCAACTCGTTAGTTTAGAGGCTTTTCCGACATAGTGTGTATTTAGCATTGGACTCATGTATGTATTCAGATACTAGGCTTTGTTTAGACTTCCTCTATGTTATTTATGATGATCTTTCACTTATCTATAATTGAGTAAGATGTATGTTTATGCCATGGGTCTACTTGGAGCCTCTCGGGGTTTCTTGTCCCGTGTCTCGATCTGGGCCTATGTTCGGGTCATGCCAAACTTGGTATCAGAGTCTTAGGTTTTGAAGTGTCCTAAGGTTTTCGAGCCACATTAAGTAGAGTCTTTTTCATGGGTGTGAAGCACGCCACACTTATGACAAAGAGGCTGCGAGACGTTTAGGAAATTTTTCCTTCTTTCATGATCTATGTCATGCAAAGAAATGTCTCTCTATCCTTCTAACTCCTGCTATAAACTTTTGCAGAATAATGCCTCCTCGCCGAGTTAATGATAGAAGAAACAGGAACGGAAATGGCCACGAGAATGGCAATAAAGATGGGCATCAGCAGGCCCCACCAGTCCATAAGGAGCATATACTCGAACAAGTTTCCCACGCTGAGTTTAGGGCAGCCATTCAGATTCTAGATCAGGCCTTGACCGCCCAAGTCAATCAGCAGGCGGTAGCGCATGTCTCTCAGAATGGGAATGCAGCGGCGGCAAGAGTCGGAGATTTTCTGAGGATGAACCCTCTGGAGTTTCTTGGATCAAAGGTGGACGAGGACCCACACGATTTCATTGATAAGGTTCTGAAGATCACCCAAATCATGGGGGTGACCGGAGAGGAGTGCGCTGATCTAGCCTCGTATCAGTTGAAAGGGGTTGTGCACATTTGGTTCAATAAATGGAAAGATGGCAGGGCAGTTGGAGCAGGCCCTATTGGTTGGGAGGAGTTTCATGTCGCATTTCTGGAATAGTTCTTCCCTCATGAGATGAGGGAGATTAAAGCAGTGAAGTTTGTGAACATGAAGCAGGCTAACATGACAGTCCAGGAGTATGCTTTGGAGTTTACTCGTTTGTCTAAGTATACACAAGAGATAGTGGCTGATTAGAGAGCTCGGGTGAGCAGGTTTGTACATGGAGTGGCGAACTATCTGGACAAGGATTGTAGGATCGCCATGCTTCATTTGGATATTGATTTTCCCCAGATGGTTTTGCACGCCCAGTAATGGAGGCAGTGCATCTGAGAGAGAGAGAGAGAGGCTAAGAGGGCCAGGACAGACAATGTTGGGTTCACTCAATAGAGACCCCATGGCGGTCACCGCCCTCAGTTACAATAAAGGTCTTCATCCTCGGCACCATCATCATCCAGTGTCCCGTCCAGACTCAGACGTGATCAGAGAGGTAGGGCGTCAGGATCGAGGGGCTAGGGGAGCATTGTGGGAGATCGCACTTTCCCAGCTTGTACGAAGTGTGGCAAGATTCACCCAGGGAGATATTTAGTTGGCTCAGACGCTGGTTTTGGGTGTGGAAAACCAAACACAGACTCATGAATTTCCTTTCATCCAAACCAGGTAATGGTGGAGCCCATATTCCAACCGCCAGTTCAGCGGCTTCAGCAACACATCCCTTCTAGCAAGGTGCTTCTACTAGCTCAGCTGGCTGCTAGCACCAGAACAGGTTTTATGCAGTCTCGTTATGATAGGAGCAAGAAATTTCGCCTGATATGGTGACTGGTATGTTACGAGTGTTCCACCTTGATGTATATGAATTGTTAGATCCAGGGGATACTTTTTCTTTTGTGACGCCCTATGTTGCTAGTAGTTTTGGAATCAGTCCCGAAATCTTATCAGAACCCTTCTCAGTCTCTACTCCAGTCAGTGATTCAGCTATATAGCTAGATGGGTATATAGAAAATGCCCAGTCAAAATACTTCAGAAAATCACCTCAGCAGATTTACTATAGTTGGCCATGCCTGATTTTGATGTTATCCTTGGCATAGATTGGTTATATGCATGTTATGCCTCAGTCAATTATAGAACCCTTGCAATAGAGTTCAGATTTTCAGGTGACCCAATCCTAGAGTGGAAGGGTATGATAACGATATGGACAGCGGAAGACTCGAAAAATTAGAAGATTAGAAAGGGGGAAGGAATTGATTCTTGAAAAGAGAAGAAACAAGAAATAGTGAATCAATTAAGAAGAAGTAGAGAAGAAAAGGGGGAGGGAACTCAAACAAGGAACCTTACCATTGGAGAAATCCAAGTTATAGTTCAAAGTAGAACAAAAAGGGCATAACCCAAAGAGACCCTACAAAGGTCTCACAAGCCACAAGGCTGCTACTAATATATTAAATCAAACTTAGTCACAATGAAGAGAAAGAATCCCCATTATATAGAATCCTATAAGGGGCTGGTCAAAAACTCAATTAAAGAAATTATGTTCCCTAGGGAGATAGAAGGATTCCCACACTTAGAACAATGTAGTCAACATAGATTAAAACAAAATACTAAATGGAATTGAGAGCTGCCACACACAGAGTCCTNCTAGAAAGTCAACATCTTTAAAAACAACTCTTAAATATTCTAAAAACTAATTAAAAATTACTGCAATATTTTCTCCCATTCAGGGCTAATTTGGGCCCCATTCCATGTCCATTTGAACTTTAATTTGGGCCTCCAAATAGATGTAAGAGTTGAATAAAATATCTTCATTGGGTTTGGGATCTTCTTTCATCACAAGATACTTTTTAATAGCTGATTGCAGCTCATTTGAGTTTGTCTTGAAAGTTCTTATTTGATGAAACTTTCAAATCCTTATCCATGTTTTTAAATGACATTGAGCTGCCATGGATGCTATCATTCTCTCATTCTTAAAGAAGATTCGTCCTCAAATCTTGACATTGACTATATCTGCACCTTCATTGGATTTGACTTTCTTTGGTTGCTATCATTCTCCCTCACTTAAAGAAGATTTGTCCTCAAAGCTTGACTCATACCTACAACCAATATGGTAAGCAAAATTAGTAGGAAGTAAACAAAGAAAGTAGAGAATACATTTGGTAAAAATAACACCAGGTAGTGACCATGCAACCACTTAACCCATTTAGTTCTTTTATGCACAAACACCCTTTTTAAATATCCAAGCACTATACCATTTAACAAAATATTGTAATTACCCACACAAGTAGTTAAAACAAAATTCATAAGTTCTTTAAACAATAGAGGGTCATTAACTAGACCAAAAGAATATGAATACCAAACAAACATATCATATTTGCTCTTGTGAAACAACTTAACTTCACCATTGGATATACCATAATCAAGATATGGATCAAAAGCAATTCTTTTAAGAAGTGTCTTTGATTGAACCTGTAAAAAAGGATCTTAGAACAAGATAAAGATACTAAGAAGTTAGAAACCTGTGAGCACTTCTCCTTCTCTATACTTGAGCTATTACATTCATCCTTTAGCTCAACATTCTCAACATCTATGGCTTCAAATGTTTGATGTGTCTCATTGCTTTCATTGGCAACCTCTCTAGTGATATTCTCAAACCACAACAGACTAGAGATCACTTTAAAGTCTTCTCCAATTTCTTCCCACAATGAGTTATTGTACACTTTAAAAACCTAGCCAATGTTAGTTTCTTCCTCAAATGAGATACTATCATCCTCTTCACAAGGTTCTTCCTTAAATTTCTGCATGGATTGAGAAGTTATACTAAAACAAGAAAGATTTAGCAAATTTGAATGTGAACAAGATTCATTCTCTCTCAAATTTCCTTGGACTTGTTCACTCAAGTTACCCTGCACCTCTCTTTCATCACATTGTGATAGAGTGCTCACAAAGGAATAATTTAAAAGGGAAGGATCGCTCCCAATTTGAGTTATATCTTCACTTAAAACTTTGGCCTCATGAATTTGTGGTACAATTTCTGTTTCATTTGAAACAAATAGATCATCAATAATGTCATACAACATGAGACAATCAAGGTCAAACTTGTCTTCAACTTGCAATTGCTTTCATAAATCATTGGCCTTTACACTTTTCAAATCCTCTTTAAAACTGAATTTCCTTACTTCATGCAATTTTTCCAACTCTTCATTGATTTCTTCTTCATTGACTTGCATATTTGGAACTGAAACAATAGAAAAAGAATGAGTTAATTGGTTAGAGCTTAAACAAGAATCTCTCACACTAATGCACTCTATTCTTTTAATCTCTTAGTTTTTTTCATCACTCAAATGCATTGGTTCACTCTCTATTTTACCTCTGAAACTCACATCACTCAATTCTTTCCACTCATTCTTACTTTTTGACAACTCACTCTCTTCACTCATCACTTCCTCTCCTTTTTCCTCTCTTGAGTTGTCAAGTTGCCCACCCTTACTTCTCTCTTTCTTTTATCTGTCCTCCTTACTATTATTTGGTGTGGAGAAGTTTTTCACTGCACTAGCTCCCATGTACTTCCCAAGAATTCCTCTTTTATCCCTTGGAGGACTTCTAAGATCAACTCTAATTTTAGGCTTCTCAAACTTATTGTTGTTTTTCCTCTTGCATTCCTTTTCCTTTTCAAAAACCTCCACTGATCTTCTTACCCTTAATTGATCTTCTTGAATCTCCATAGGTGCCAAATAAACAAGGGCAGTCTTTTTTCCATCATCTTTCACCAAGGAGTACCTATTCTTTTCTAGATCATATGAAGCTTTTCTATAGAGATACCATAGTCTTCCCAATAAGACATGGCATGTGAATAAGGAAACCACATCACACCAAACCTCATCCTTGTATCTCCCAAGATTAAATCGCACCAGCACTCTCTTGTCCACCTTCACTCCTTTGAAGGTGTAGGGTCAAGCATGCTTAACACAAGATAAACCCACCTTTTTAACAAAGTAAGCACTGACTAAGTTGTGACAAATATTTCTATCAATTTTAGTAGCACACACATTAGACAATACTTCAATTCTAGTTTTAAAAAATTTGTTAACTCTCTCATGGCCTCTTCTAGGATTCTTTTCATCTAATTCCCAATCATCCCCACTATAATCATCCATTCCTTCGTTCCAATTGCTTTCAAAATCTGTAGAATACATACTAAAACAAGATATTGTTAGTAGTAAAGTCGTCTCACATGTATCTTGTAATGGCTGTCAACGCTCGTATATCACACAACTAGGTTTTTACCCTCAAATAATCTCACCACTCTTGCCTTTTACCACCCAAATGATGCTCCTCAAAGTTCTTCAATTAACCAACTCAAACCACTACAAAAAAAATAGGCTTTAGTGATAGATGAAATCCATTGCTAGACCACCAAAATCCGTCGGTAAAGTCATTTAGCGACAGAATAGCGACGAAAGTTTGTCTGTCGCTAAAATTCTTGTAGTTAATCCTTTAGTGATAAATTTTGAAATCCGTCGCTACTTTTAATGATGGACTAGCAACATATAATTTCATCGCTAACTTTAGCAACAAATATTTTCATAGCTAATACATATAAAATATGTCGCTAGTTTGTTGGTTTTTTTCGTCGCCAAGAAATGTTAGCTACAAAATTTTTCATAGCTATTTCGTTGCAATTTATAAAATACTATTTTAAATTTTATATTTATTAAATATTTATCCATAAAATATTCTCAGTATTCTTGCTAATATATTTTTATCTATTATTCAATGTCCCAATAGAGAATATTAAAAAAGTAGTAATAAATTAAATAAGAAGTAG
>JACEIK010007975.1:42254-68328 GCA_018107945.1 Datura stramonium
ATATATATATATATATATATATATAAACACACGCACACGCACACAAAGCAATAATGACAACAACAACAATAAACCTAGTGTAGTCCAAAAAAGTAAGGTCCGGGGAGGGTAGAGTGTATGTAGACCTTACCAATACCTTAGAGGCAGGGAGGCTGTTTTTGATAGACCCTTGACTCAAGGATAAATAAATCAAAACAATTCAAAAAAAAAGAAGCGGATGAAACAAAGCATTTCAAACATTAACTAAAGAAAAATATATAAAAAACATGTAATGAAAAATCTAATGGCATGACAGTACATAAAATAGTACTACGACTACTAGTATGGGCAAATTAGGTAAGAAACACTCTACTTTTTGCTAACCTACTACCCTAATCTATGTTCTTTATAACCTCCTGTAACACCCTGAAACCTTCCTAGACCAGACTTACACCTCGAAAGAAAAATCCAAAAGAAAACTAGAAAATCTGCCTCAGAACGACTAAGACAACGAGTTGTGGTTAGCTCCAACGACTCATTATGTTAGCTGTTGTCAGCCCTGCTTGATCAGTCGAGACCCCCGGGACAAGGAACCACCTATTGCCAGAAACAACGAGTCATCCTATCACTCTTTGGTTCACCAGCTTAGAATCCCTTCTCTAGGAACACGACTCAACCCACGAGTCATTGTCAGAAACAATTACCCGTTGTGAGAGTCTCGAGTGAGAACCCTAGATACCCCTTCTAATGGTGACGAGTGGGAACAATGACTCGTGGTGTCCCACAATGAGTCGTGGTCACCACCCTTCATGTCAACTTTGAGAATTTGTACAATTTGTCCAGTGAAGGTGATGACTGGACACATTGACCCGTTGGTTCAGCCAGCGAGTCGTTGTGTCACCCGTTGTCAAGCCTTCTAGGTTTCCTTGTTCAGTGACCACAGGAGGAACCAACGACCCATTGGTTCAACCAACGAGTCATGGTGTCCCTCATTTTCAGACCCAGTGATACCAGCACCCAAGCAGTAGGACCAACGAGAGGTCCCAACGAGTCGTGGTCACAACTAATGACTTGTTGAGTGACCAGTTGGTTCCCTGTTGGCCAATTTCCAGATTTTTATTCCAGGGATTTTTTGTAATTTCCCACCTATTCAGTCCCTAAACTACATTGTTTTAAGTTTTATTTAAATGATATTAGAGGGATTGAACAATTTTCCCCTTATTCTCCGTGTATACTCTCATAATATCGATCATAGAAGCTTAGACTCTTCCTCTCAAGCAAGAACTAGGGTTCCTCATCAGTGCAAAAATTCAAGCCTTCGTCTTCAGGGAATTCTTAGCCAGGTATGTGTGAATTCAACAAGGGAATAGTTCTTCCCTTGTGTCCGCAAAAATCCTTACTATTTTCGTCTATCAGTTTAGCCCTGCGGATTCGAAATGTAGAAGGTTGTCAAACTTATATATTTAAAATTTCGAGTGGTATATTTCTCATGATTTTTTACTACTTATTATTCTCTTTTTCTAGACATTTATGAGAATTGTATCTTGTGGAATGATTTATCCCTAATTCTCATTACAGTAGAACTTAGAATCTTGTGTATTGGACTAGTTTTCCTGTAGCTTGATTCTAACAGATTTAAAACCCCCATATTATTAGTGTATGTGGAAATTTTTGTCGAATATTTACATGTCCGGTCTCAGTCAGATTATTAGACTCAGTGTTGTACAAAAATTTCAATTGATCAGTTTGACTACATTTAATTCTTAAGGTGTCAGTGATGCCTCCTGTTTATCAGTATTAGACTTAGTATCAGATTTTAGTGGTTCTTTAGGAGTTCATTACACTTCTAAATAAGAAGCTCTGACAAGCCTTAGAACCGCAGCTTCAGATTATAGTTTGTACTTTAGACGATTACGACGCTTCCAGATAAGCAACTCTGACCAATCTTAGAACACCAGTTACAGAATCTGGTAAAATAAGACTATTAGGGTACTTGCAGATAGGTATTCTTGACTTAGTCTTGGGCCTTAGTTTTGAGCTGTCAGATTATTAGTCAGTCTGGGACTATCTAATGGGAGTAGGACTTAGCACCGAGTGGACCGGGGTTACAGCGCACCCAGGTTCCCAGAACTACGTAGCCACCATAGGTTATATTTTATTGGCCTCATGGCCCTAGACCTTTGATCACTCAATTCATGTCTTTATACCCTGGCAAGGTATATTGGGTCCTACCGGTGGGGTTTATACATCGGACTCCATGTCTAGCTTATGTGGTTATATGTTGGTTATGGACTCTCCCACTAGTCAGTTCAGTTCAGTATCAGATTAGCTCAGTTTAGAACAATTACAAATTACTCGGTTTAGATCAGTTCAGTGCAGTATTTCACATTAGTATCTTAGATTTAGGGCATGTCTTTGACCATCATATGGGGTCATTTAGACCACTTCATTATATTCAGTTTATTCAGTTTCATCATTTCAATTGGTCATTCATGTCTTTATAGTTAAGTTATTTTATTCTCTATGTTATGGTTCTCCTACTTACTTAGTACATTCAAAGTACTAACACATACCTTTTATGTTGTATCGTCTTATGATACAACTGTAGGTTCTCAGTCTCAGCCCCGTTAGCAAATTGCATCCAGGAGCGTTCAGCCGTACCAGTGGTGAGTCCTCATATTTTTAGGACGATGATTATTCCCTTTCAGTTATATTTCTTTAAGTTAGACTTAGGATTTCCAGTATGTTTTCAGTTGTATTAAAACTTTATGATTTAGTTCTTCTTCATAAATGTTTTATTTTATTATTTTAAAGCTTCCGCTATGTTTTTACTCAGATTGCCTGTGTTATGATATACCATGGGTTGACTTAGGATTACTTGTGACTCCAAGTACCGTGTCTCATCTAGGGTATAGACTCGGGATGTGGCAAACTTGGTATCAAAGCACTAGGTTTAGAGTATCCTAGGATGTATGAAAGTCGTGTCGAGTAGAGTCCTTTTCATGGGTGTGAAGCGTGCCACACTTATGACGGAGAGGCTACGAGACATTAATAGGAAAACTCCCTTTTGTTCACACCCTTTATCGTTCATTGAAATTCAATCAGAAACATTCTCCTAACTCGTGTCCTATTTCGTTTCAGTGAAATCATACCTCCACGATGTGGTAACAGAAGAAGGGTCGACAACGCTCACCAACCTGCCCCACCAGCTCCAGCAGCCCCTCAGGACGACCCAGTGGCCTCCACAGAGTTCAGAGCGGATATCCAGTTTCTCGCATAGATAGTCATGAATCAGGTGAACCAGCAGGTCGTTCCGATCAATACTAATGGGTCCGCAGCAGCTTCCCGAGTTTGGGACTTCACTCGGATGAACCCTCCAGCTTTCCATGGATCTAAGGTAGGAAAGGACCCACAGGAGTTCGTGGATGATATCAGGAAGATCACCCGAATTATGGGTATTAGCTCCTCTAAGAGTGTCGACCTAGCTGCCTACCAGCTGAAAGGGGTATCCCAGATTTGGTACGAATAGTGGAAGGTGGGGAGACCGGCGGGAGCAAAACTGATGGAATGGGAGGAGTCATTACAGCCTTCCTAGATAGATTCTTCCCTCGAGAGCTTAGGGCGGCTAAGGTAGCTGAATTCATGAACCTAAAATAGGGAAATCGAATGGTGGAAGAGTATGCACTGAAGTTTACAAGGTTGTCTAAATATGCTCCAGAGATGGTAGCCGAGCCAAGGGCTCGCATGCTGAAGTTCGTCAATGGAGTATCGAACTTGGACCTCAAGGAGTGTAGGACTGCAATGCTTATCAAGGATATTGATCTTTCCAGCCTCATAGTTCATTCCCAGTAGATTAAGGTAGAAAAACTAAAAGACTTGGAGCAGGAGAACAAAAATGCAAGGACTGGCCAGTCAGATTATGGACAACAGAGATCTGGCAGTAGTAGCCGCCCACGACAGAGGCTCTAGCACCCACTTCAGCCAGTGCCCCTACTTTCTGGTCCTACAAGGATCGGAGGGGTGAAGCATCTGGCTCACAGTCCCAGAGTCATAGGCCAGCAAATGCTACCCAGCTTGCCCTATGTCACGTCCAACCTTAGGAGGCATGACTCGCACCTAGTGCCACACTGGGATCTGAACTAACCTAATTGGACTTGTGAACTCTTGGTGCACGATTGCAACTCAATTCAAGAAAATGACGAGCTATATCTCGACTGTTAATATAGCCTCTAGCTGATAAGGCCACCTGTAAAAGAAAACAACTAACAAACAATAATGCATAATAGGGATCCTATACGGGCCGACAAGACCACCAAGTTGTCTAGTTATAACTAAATGAAAATAGGAAACTATAACTTTTCTATAGCAGACAAGGATGCTAAATGATAGCTAAACTAGGCCCCACATGTCCATCACACAAAATAAAACATACATGGAGCCCCACAATAAAACTAACAGGTGGTAATCTGTAGCTTGCAAGCCTCTAAGAGTGGAATAATGGTCGAGATAGGGCCCTGACCTACCCGTAAATTTTACAACAAATAACAAACCTTCTCTAACTATCAACTCTAGAAAAAGGAGCTGATTGAATTGCTTACTCTGGCTGGTGACTAAGAAGGTCCCAAACCGCGTCTATCTGCACCTGCAGGTAAGTAATGCAGCGCCCTATGAATGGGCATCAGTACAATATGTACGGAATATGTAACGCAGTAAAATAATAACTGAATGAAAGCTGATAAAGCTGAAGTAATCATGAAGGAGGATAAAAGTTTAACCTGAATGATCTAACCATTCAACATATCTAATTAACAAGTATATATATACAAACAAGAACCTAACCGAGCCCCCATAAGCCTAGAAGGTACAAACAACATAGAATAACCTACCTGGGACCCCATAAGCCTCGGCAGGTACAAACAATGCACTCTCCTACTATATGGCTACTAAAGGTTCATAAGCATACTGTAATTCAAGAATACTAGTTCTCTGAAGCTATATTCGAGCCTGATAGGATCTTGTAGCGGTGTTTGAGTTTGAGTTGTCTGGGCTCCTGTAACTGTGCATGAACCACTTGGGCTCCTATAACTGGACCTCGAGCCTTGGCTCGACCACGGATCATCGTGTGACTATTGTAACTGGATCTCGAGCCTTGGCTCGACTATGGATCATAATTTAACTACTGTAATCGGATCTCGAGCCTTGGCTCAAATGTGGATCATAATGTAACTATTGTAATTGGACTACGAGCCTTGGCTCGACTATGGGTCATAATGTAACTGCTGAAATTGGACCCTGGGCCTTGGCTCAATTATGTGTCATAACGTAAGCTCTAATAACTGGATACGTCCCTCACGGCCTCAATCTAGTCCCTTTGGACATCATACTGCCCCTGCGAGCATAGTCTATAGGCAAACACATCCAACATCCCAAATATCAAATGCAAAAATCAAGCTGGCTAGGGTTACTATATCATCACTATCGCCTTCATTTAATTCGTAGCAGCTGACCACAATAAGTTTATTCTGGGGTACTATTGATACACATATCATACTAACTTTATGACGCATGCAACTTGCCAAAAGGATAGCCTTGCATACCTTGAATGTCAACTTTCGTCCAACTGGCGAGTTTCAACTTGTAAATAGCGGTTTCACCCAACTGCAGTCTTTCTACTGAGAGAATAGGGCAAATTTCAATACTAAAATCATAGAATAACGATAACTTTTGATAATAATATTAACTATAATTCAACTCTGAATAGCTCGATGAAAACCCGCGATTTCTTGAGAGTTCAGAAGGGAAAAATACTTACCTAATGCCTGTGGCCGTTTAGGATTTAATTTTGAGTAATTCTAACAACCTTTACACGGCGGGTCTCAGTATGCCGAGCGAATTTTCGAAAAATAAATTCGTAAAAATGCTTCCCGTAGGCTTAGGACTTGTTACCTGAAATAAATTTGCATCTGGACAGCCTTTGGTAAAGTAATTTGATGAAAATTTCGAGAAACTTGCGTGCTCCTTCTAATTTAAGTCATGGGTTTCATTAATAAAATGAAATGAAATAAGTATGGGGCCTATATATATACATTNCTTCTAATTTAAGTCATGGGTTTCATTAATAAAATGAAATGAAATAAGTAAGGGCCTATATATATACATTTGGGCAGGGGCAAGGGGTGGGACCCCGTGCTGCTCAAGATGCCTACCAGCCTACCGCGTCGCACCCCTCCGTGCGTTGTCCTGCCTGGCGCATCGTGCTGCCCAACACACAGGTAGGTTGGCGCATCGTGATGGCCCCTCGCGGCTTGGCCTCACCCTACCTTGCTTCTGAGGCTCTTCCTACACGCGTCAAGCTCTCTTTACTCGACACAACCCACATGTACACCTACTAACTGCTAAAATTTTATGGGGTGTAACATCCTCCCCCCTTTAGGAACATTCGTCCTCGAATTTCATCTTCAGGTCTAAAGATGTTAACTCTTTTAACTTGTACTTCGAAAAATTTTGGCAGAGTCTCCTCTATAATATGGACTATCTGAAAACCTGAAATGTAGAAAAGTCCAAAATGGGTGCCTCATAGGACACTATAACCAACTAAACAGTACTAGTAATATAAGCAGTAAAATAACAATTGAACCACAACCTCACCTCAACTGCATAATCTGGGTCAATCCTAGAATAGGTGAGGATATCAGATCTCATGTCGTCCTCAGCTTCCCAAGTCATCTCTTTTTTCTTTCTGTTCTTCCATAGTACTTTAACGGAGGCTATATCTTTAGTTCTCAGTCTACAAACTTGTCTATCTAGTATAGAAACTGGAATTTATTCGTAGACTAACTCCTTAGAAACTTGAACATCCTCAACTGGCACAACTCAGGACGGGTCCCCTATACACTTTCGCAACATGGACAGGTGAAAGATTGGGTGAACAGACTCTAATTCTGGAGGCAACTCTAACTCATATGCCACTCGGCCTATCCTTTGGAGGATCTGATACAGCCTAATGAACCTCGGGCTAAGCATGACCTTCTTGCCAAATCTCATCACGCCCTTCATCGACGACATTTAAGGAATATCCAATCATCTACATTAAATTCCAAGTATCTACGCCGCACATTGAAGTAGGACTTCTGACTACTTTGGGTTGTTAGTAACCGCTCTCTGATGAGTTTCACTTTCTCCTCTGATTGGTGAATCATATCAGGTCTGACTAACTCTGCCTCTCCTACCTCAAACCATTCAATGGGGGACCTACATATCCGCCCATATAATTCCTCATAAGGCGCCATCTGAATTGAAAAATGATAGCTATTACTATATGCAAATTAAATAAGGGGTAAATGCTCATTTCAACTCCCTCTAAAATCTAGAACACACGCCCGTAACATATCCTCGAGTGTCTGAATGGTGCACTCTGCATGGCCGTTTGTCTGGGGGTGGAAGGCTGTACTCAAACTAACTTGTGTCCCCAAACCTTTCTAAAATGATTGCCAAAATATAGCTGTGAATTGTGCCCCTCTATCATAGATGATAGATGCTGGGACACCGTGCAATCGGACTATCTCTTTAATATATAGCTCAGCATTATCTTCGGCTGAGAATGTACTCCGGACTGGCAAAAGGTGAGTTGATTTCATCAACCTATCAATAATAACCCAAATAGAATCAAATTTGCACCTAGTACGGGGTAATCCTGTCACAAAATCCATATTAACTACCTCCCATTTCCACATAGGTATATCCATCTCCTGAGTTAATACGCCAGGTTTCTGATGTTCAGCCTTTACCTATTGGCTATTAGGACACTACGCTATGAATTTGGCTACTCCTTTCTTCATTCCAGGCCAACAGTATATCTCTTTTATGTCGTGGTACATCTTCATCAAACCTAAATGAAGAGAGTTTATCTTTGCCATGATCTGCTGGCGGAGCCTTGCTACATTCGAAACACAGAGGCGACCTCTGTACCTCAAAACCCCATCTTCGGTTAACGCAAAAGGTGATAATTCACCTTGTTGGACCTTATCTCTGACATGTACTATATGAGAATCCTCGTACTGCACCTCTTTTACCTTTACAACCAGGGATGATATTGTTGTATTCTGAATATAGCCCCATTATCCTCTATATCTACTACCCGAACTGCTAAACTGGCTACCCGGTGCAATTCTCGAGCCATTTCTCATTGTTCTAGTCTCAGATGTGCTAAACTGCCCATGGATCTACGGCTAAGTTCATCTGATACAATATTAGCCTTCCCTGGGTGATACAAGATGTTCATATCATAGTCTTTCAATAATTCTAGCCATCGGCGCTGTGGCAAATTCAGCTCTTTCTGTGTGAAAATGTATTGGAGGCTTTTATGATCAGTAAAACAATCCATATGTACACCATACAAGTAATGCCTCCATATTTTTAAGGCATGAACCACAGCTGCTAACTCTAGATCATGGGTGGGATAGTTCTTTTCATGTTCCCTCAATTGCCTTGAAGCATACGCAATTACCTTTCCGTGTTGCATCAGAATGCACCCTAACCCAATGCCCGAAGCATCACAATATACAGCATAACCCTCTGAACCTACTGGGAAAACTAACACTGGTGCTGACGTCAATCTATTTTTCAATTTCTGAAAACTCTACCCACAGGCCTCGATCCCCTCGAACTTGGCTGCCTTCTGAGTCTATTTAGTCAAAGGCACTAACAGGGCAGAAAATCCTTCCACAAACCTTCTATAATACCCGGATAAACCAAGAAAACTTTGAACCTCTATTGGAGTTGTAGGTCTAGGCCATGTCTTTACTGCCTCAATTTTTTGTGAATCAACTTTACCAGTCTATGATACAATGTGGCCCAAGAAAGCAAGGAATTTAACTAGAACTCAGATTTAGAAAACTTTGCATAGAGTTGGTGATCTCTGAGGATCTGAAGTACTGTTCGCAAATGATCTCTGTGTTCCGCTTTTGAGTGGGAGTATACCAAATTATCGTTGATGAACACTATCACAAACAGATCTAAATATGGCCTGAATATACTGTTCATTAGGTCCATGAACACTGTTGGTGCATTTGTCAACCCGAAGGACATAACTAGGAATTTGAAATGACTATATCTAGTCCAAAAGTCTTCTTTGGTATGTCCTTCTCCCGAACTCGAACCTGGTGATACCCGAATCTCAAGTCAATTTTGAAAAAATATCTCGCCCCTTGCAGCTGGTCAAATAAATCATCTATCCTTGGAAGAGGGTATTTGTTCTTAATGGTAACTTTATTCAACTGTCGATAATCTATACACATGCATAGGGAACTATCTTTCTTTCTCACAAACAGAATTGGCGCACCCCATAGTGAAGTACACGGCCTGATAAAACCCTTATCTAACAAATCTTTCAATTGTTTTTTCAATTCTTTCAATTTAGCAGGGGCCATTCGATACAGAGGGATGGATATAGGCTGAGTATCTGGTAGCAAGTCTATAGAGAAATCTATTCCCCACTCTGGGGGGATATCAGGAAGTTCGTCTGGAAGTACATCAGAAACTCGTTAACCACTGGAATGGAATGGAGAGTCGGAGATTCTTCTTGCACATCCCGAACCCTAACAATATGGTAGATAGAACCCTTTGCTAGGAAACTTTTTGCCAGAAAATAGGATATGAACTTACCTTTTGGCATAGTTGTATTATCTCTCCACTCTCGTACTACTTTCCCAGGAAAGTGGAATCGGACTATTCTGGTCCAACACTCTATAGTGGCGTAAGATGGTGCCAGCTAATCCATACCCATGATTACATCAAAATCAATTATTTCTAATTCTAGTAGATCTGCTAAGGTTTGGCGACCAACAATCTCTATTGTACAACCCTGGTAAATTCTTTTAGTAATAATAGAGTCACTGATGGGTGTAGACACCAAGAAGAGTCGCTGAAGCAATTCTGGCACTATATCAAACTTTCAGGACATTAACGGAGTAAAATACGACAACATGGAGCCCGGATCTATCAAAGCATAAACTGAGTGATAGCAAACATCTAATATACCTGTAACAACATCTGGCGATGATTTTGACTCATGTCGCCCCGGTAGTGCATATGTGCAATCCTGACCGTTACCTGAACTAAATGCCCCTAATCTACCTCGGCCTCTGCCAGCTGGAGCTGAGGGCCTGCGCCCTATAGAAGGGGTTGGGGCATATGAACCCGCTGAGGATCTATCCTGCTGGTCGTGACTACCCTGGCTTCTAGTCGAAAAATCCCTCATTATGTGGCCCTCCTATCCACAGGAATAACAGGCAGTGGAACCATATCTGCATCTCCCCAGATGCAGCCTATGACAGGTGCTGCAACGTGGTACTGCTGGTCCCATTTGATCTGGCCTCCTTAGGGTTGTGAGTCTGACGCTCGTGAACTCTCGCCGGGCCCTGACTGTCCACGATGATCTAATCTACTACCCTGCTACTGTTGGAGCAGGGGCCTAGGCTGCCTACCTGATAAATGAGGCCTGGGCCCACCCTAAAAGTCTTCCTGAAATTCTACGGGTCTGGCCTTCCGACGCTGCTTTTAACCTGCCCTGTCCACGGTATACTGCGCTGTCTAAGTTCCTCTATGTTATGAGAAAAGGCCTGAATCTGTGAGATGTCCATATCCTATCACAGTATGGTCGTAATGCAAGACTCCACATATTCTGGCGCCAGTCCCATAATAAATCTGTGCACCCTGGTTGGCATATTGTTAATAAATAAGGGCACATATCTGGCTAAGGAATCAAATTTTAATGCATATTCTCTGAAACTCATTCTGCCCTGCGCCAGATGTAAAAACTGCTCTACTCTATCCTGTTGGACCTCTCGGGGCAAGCAGTGGTCTATGAAAGCCTTAGAGAAGCTAGGCCATATAGGTTGAGGTGCATCTCTGCCTCGGGATCTTTCCCAACTCTCGTACCACAAAACTGCTATCTCTCGCAATTGGAATACTGCTAACTCGACTAATTCTGTGGACGAGGCATGCATAACCCTGAATATTCTCTACAGCTGATCTATGAAGTTCTGGAGGTCCTCTTTATGATTTGTCCCTATAAACTACGGGGGACAAAAAGCAAGGAACTCGTGCACTCTCGAACTCTCGGGCCCCTCAGTGGGCTCAACAGCAGCTGGTACTACTGTCTAAGGCTAACACTAGGTAGCCATCATATGAATCAACATGTAAAATGCACCCCTGAGCTCCTGATCTGATGGCACAGAAATGGCTGGGGGTGGTACTGGTGTATCTGTTGCCCTAGAGGGCTCTGAGTGCAACGGTGAGTACTGGGGAGATCGATGTGACATCTCCCTATCGCCCTCAGATCGGGCTGACTCTGACTGGGGCACCCTACTTGTGCCCTCTCCTGCCGCCACATCAAACACCCAACCAGTTGCAGTCTGTCGTGCGTCCAACATTTCTCTGTATATAAGTAAAATAAGATAAGCTTAGGGAGTTACCCTGTATAGCACATCTCTATAGCACGACTGGAGGAGAAAGAATAGTAACCACACTATTATGTCTCATAGCCTCCTGTCTATAGAATGTGGTGCACAACGCATTCATAGACAAGACTCTACTTGACATGGATTGCAGACTCCCTGGGATACGACCTGCTCTGATACCAAATTTGTCACATCCCACCTCGGGAGGCATGACTGGCACCTAGTGCCACACTGGGATCTGAAGTAACCTAATTAGACTTGTTCACTCTTGGTGCACAACTACAACTCAATTCAAGAAAATGATGAGCTATATCTCGGTTGTTAATATAGCCTTTGGCCAACAAGACCACCTATAAACGAAAACAGCTAACAACAACAATGCAATAACACAGATCCTATGTGGGCCGACAAGACCACCACATTGTCTGGTTATAGCTAAATGAAAATAGGCAACCATAACTATACTATAGCTGACAATGCTTCTAACTGATAGCTAAACTAGACCCCACACGACTTTCACATGAAATAAAACATACATGGACCCCACACGGCCAACAACAAAACCAATAACTGGTAATCTGTAGCTGCAAGCCTCTAAGAGTGGAATAATGGTCGAGGCAGGGCCCCGACCTACCTGTAAACTGTACAATAGAAGAACAAAACTTCTCTAAATATCAATTTCGGAAAAAGGAGATGACTGGACTACTGACCCTGGCTGCTGACTAAGAAGGCCCCGAACCGCATCTATCCACACCTGCAAGCAAGTAATGCAGCATACCATGGATGGGCGTTAGTATAATATGTACGAATACGTAAGGCGGTAAAATACTAACTGAATAAAAGTTGATAAAGCTGAAGTAATCATGAAGGAGGGTAAAAGTTTAACTTGAATGATCTCACCATCCGGCATATCTAACTAACAAGTATATATATACAAACAAGAACCTAACCGGGCCGACATAAGCCTGGAAGGTACAAACAACACAGAATAACCTATTTGGGCTCTCATAAGCTCCGACAATCTGGCTACTAAAGGTTCATAAGCATACTGTAATTTAGGAATACTCATTCTCTGAAGTTGTATTTGAGCCTGATAGGCTCCTGTAATGGTGTCTGAGTCTGAGCCATTTGGGCTCCTGTAACTATGTATGATCACCTGGGCTCCTATAACTGGACCCCGAGCCTTGGCTCGACCATGAGTCATCGTGTGACTACTATTACTAGATCCCAAGCCTTGGCTGGACTGTGGATCATAATGTAACTATTGTAATTAGACCCCAAGCCTTGGATCGACTATGGGTCATAATGTAACTGCTGAAACTAGACCCCGAGCCTTGCCTCAACTATGGGTTATAATATAAGCTCTAACAACTAGATACGACCCTCACCACCTCAATCTGGTCCCTTGGGACATCATATTGCCCCTGTGAGCATAGCCCTATAGGCAACAACATCCAACATCCCAAATATCATATGCAAAAATCAAGCTGGCAAGGGTTAACTCTGACGAAGGTTACTATATCATCACTATCGCCTCTATTTAATTCATAGTAGCTGACCATAATAGGTTTACTCTGGGGTAATATGGGTACACAAATCGTACTAACTTTATGATGCACGTAACTTGCCAAAAGGATAGTCTTACATACCTTGAATGTCGACTTTCATCCAACTGGCGAGTTTCAACTTGTAAATAGCGGTTTTACCCAACTGCAATCTTTATACTGAGAGAATAGGGCTAATTTCAATACTAAAATCGGTAAATAATGATAACTTTTGATAATAATATTAACTATCATTCAACTATGAATAACTCGGCAGAAAACCGCAAATTCTCGAGAGTTCAAAAGGGAGAAATGCTTACCTAATTCCTATGGCCGTTTAGGATTCAATTTGGAGTAATTCTGACAAGCTTTACTCGGCAGGGTCCCGGTATGCTGAGCGAATTTTCTAAAAATAACTCCGCAGAAATGCTTCCCGTAGGCTTATGACTTGTTACCTGAAGTTAATTTGCGTTTGGATAGCGTTTGGTAAAGTAATTTGATGAAAATTTCAAGAAACTTGTGTGCTCCATCTAATTTAAGCCATGGATTTCATTAATCAAATGAAATGAAATAAGCAAGGGCCTATATATATATCCATAGGCAGGGGCAGGGGGTGGTGCCCCACACTGCCCAAGGCGCCTACCAACCTGCTGGGCCATGCCCCTCCATGCGCCGGACTGCCTGCGCGCATCGCGCTAGCCCCTCGCGGCCTAGCCTCGCCCGACCCTGCTTACGAGGCTCTTCCTACACACGTCAAGCTCTCTTTACTCGACACGACCAATGCGTACGCCTACTAACCATTAACATTTTACGGGGTGTAACACCCTAAGTATGGCAAGAACCATCTAGGAGAATGCCTTCAGGGTCGAGAGGTTTGTTTTGGGTGCGGAAAATTTAGACATCGGCTCAAATAATTTCCATCAGTAGGACGGAGGATATCACAATCCATCGCTTTAGCAGCTCCAGCAGGCTGACCAGCTCAGTAGGCTAACACTTCAGGTATGGATGGCGTCTAGTTCCAAAACCATTTTTATGCTTTGTCCTCTCGTCAGGATCAGGAGAGCTCACCTAACGTGGTCATAGGTATGTTACGCCTTTTTAATCTAGATGTGTATTCCCTACTAGATATAGGAGCCACACTTTCGTTCCTGACTATCTATGTAGCTTTCTAATTTGATATCAGTACAGAAGTCCTCTCAGAACCATTCTCAATCTCCACCCCAATTGGCGAGTCAGTTAGAGCCATGCGGGTGTATAGAAATAGCCAGGTCTCAATCTTGAATAAGGTCATTCCAGCTGATCTTGTAGAGTTAGACATGGTTTACTTTGACCTCATTCTTGGCATGGATTGGTTACACTTAGGTTATGCCTCAGTTGACTGTAAAACTAGGGTCGTCAGGTTTCATTTCCCTAACGAGCCAACTTTAGAGTGGACGGGCAGTAGTTCAGCGCCTAAGGGTCGGTTTATTTCCTACCTTAAGTCCAGGAAGCTTATTTCCAAAGGGTATATTTGTCATCTAGTTCGGGTCAAAGATTCCAGCTCCAAGACCCTAACTGTTCAGTCAGTTCCAGTTGTCAATGAGTTCCCTGATGTATTTCTTGAAGATCTTCTCGGAGTTCCTCCTGAATGGGAAATAGACTTCAGCATAGACCTCCTCCCAAACACTCAGCCTATCTCCATCCCTCCTGAAAGAATGGCTCCAGCTGAGCTTAAGAAGTTGAAGGATCAACTAAACGACCTCCTCGATAAAGGCTTCATCAAGCCCAGCATCTCTCCATGGGATGCTCCAGTATTATTCGTGCAGAAGAAAAATGGTACCCACAGGAAATGTATTGACTACCATCAGTTGAATAAGGTCACAGTTAAGAATAGGTACCCCCTACCTAGGATTGATGACTTGTTCAATCAGCTTCAGGGAGCCAGCTGTTTCTCCAAGGTAGATCTCAGGTCGAGGTACCATCAGCTAAGAGTCAGAGAGTGTGACATACCGAAAACAACTTTCAAAACTCAATATGGTCACTACGAATTTATGGTTATGTCCTTTGGACTGACTAATGCCCCCGCAGCCTTCATGTACCTGATGAATAGGGTTTTCAAGCCATATCTAGACATGTTCGTCATTGTAACATTTTGGTATACTCTAGAAGCGAAGAAGAACATGATAACCATATGAGGAAAGTGCTACAGACACTCAAAGACCGCTAGTTGTTCGCTAAGTTCAGTAAATGTGATTTCTGGTTGAAGTCTATGACTTTCCTGGGTCACGTGGTCTCGGGTAAGGGTATTGAGGTAGATCCTCAAAAGATAGCAGCAGTGAAAGACTGGCCAAGACTTACTTCCCCAACCGAAATCAGAAGCTTCTTGGGTCTAGTCGTTATTACCGACATTTTATGGAAGCTTTCTCCTCTATTGCATCCCCTCTAACTAGGTTGACTCAGGAAAAGGTGAAATTTCAGTGTTCAGATGCATGTGAGAAGGGTTTCTAGGAGTTAAAGACTCGACTCATTACCGCTCTAGTGTTAACCTTGCCGAAAGGAACAGATTGGTTCGTGGTGTACTGTGACGCTTCCAGAGTTAGACTTGGTTGCATTCTGATACAGTGGGGTAAGGTGATAGCTTATGCCTCCAAACAGCTCAAGGTTCATGAGAAGAACTATCCAACTCATGACCTAGAGTTGGCAGTGGTGGTGTTTACATTGAAAATATGGAGGCACTACTTTTACGGGGCTCACGTGGATGTTTTCACCAATCACAAGAGCCTTTAGTATGTGTTTAGTCAGAAAGATCTAAATCTTTGTCAGAGAAGATGGTTGGAGCTACTGAAGGACTATGACATGAGTTTACTGTATTATCCGAGCAAAGCCAATATGGTGATTGATGCCCTAAGCAGGATTTCTATGGGGAGCATGGCTCATGTTGAAGAGGGCAACAAGGAATTGACAAAGGATACCACAGGTTAGCTCAGTTAGGAGTACAGTTGGCTGATACAGCTGAGGGCGAAGTAGTGGTGCAGAGTGGACCAGATTGCTTATTGGTAGTTGAAGTTATGTCAAGGTAGGATGAAGATCCCATATTTCATAAGTTAAAGGAGGTGGTTCTTAGAAAAGAAGTGGAGGTTTTCTCCCAAGGGGGAGATGGAGTACTCCGTTACCAGGGTAAGTTGTGTGTACCAGATGTAGTTGATTTGAGACAACAGATACTAGCTGAAGCACACAGTTCGACATACTCTATCCACCCAGAAGCTACTAAGAAGTACCATGATCTACGGGATATTTACTGGTGGAACTGTATGAAAAGAGACATTGTAGAATCTATAGCTAAGTGCCCGAACTTCCAGAAGGTCAAGGTAGAACATCAGAGATCGGGAGGTAAGACTCAAGATATCAACATACCCACATGGAAATGGGAAGAATTAAATATGAATTTTATTACAGGTCTACCTCGGACTCATCGGTAGCATGACTCAATCTGGGTGATAGTAGATCGGATGACTAAGTCAACACATTTCCTCCCAGTTAAAACTACAAACTTAACTGAGGATTATGCCAGGCTTTATATCTGGGAGTTGGTCAGACTACACGGGGTGCCCTTTTCCGTAATTTCAGATAGAGGTACCCAGTTCACCTTGCATTTCTGGAAGTCTTTTCAGAAGGGACTCGATACCCAGGTCAAGCTCAACACAGCTTTTCATCCGTAGACAGATGGACAAGCTGAGCGGACTATACAGACTTTGAAATATATGCTGAGAGCATGTGTGATCAATTTCAAGGGCAGTTTGGATGATCACCTACCTCTCATTGAGTTTGCGTACAATAACAGCTACCACTCTAGTATCCAAATGGCCCCGTTTGAGGTATTATATGGTAGGAGGTGTAGATCTCCTATAGAGTGGTTTGAGGTTGGTGAAGCTACCCTGATAGGGACAAACTCAGTTCATGAGGCTATACAGAATGTACAACTTATCAGGGAGAGGTTGAAAATAGTGCAGAGTCGACAGAAATCCTATGCTAATGTGAGGAGAAGAGAGCTAGAGTTTGCAGTAGATGACTGGGTTTATCTAAATATTTCACACATGAAAGGGGTGATAAGGTTTGGGAAGAAAGGAAAACTCAGTCCAAGATATGTGGGACCTTACAAAAATTATTAGGTGAATTCGAAGTGTGGCATGAGTTAGAACTACCTCCAGAGTTAGCATCGGTGCACCCAGTCTTCCATGTGTCACTATTGAAGAAGTGCATTAGTGATCCAACTTCAATGGTGCCACTAGACAGCATGGGAATGAAAGATAGTCTCTCATACGAAGAGGTCCTAGTTCAGATCCTTGACCGTCAGGTTCGTAAGCTGAGAAACAAGGAAGTCACTTCGGTGAAAGTTTTGTGGAGGAACTAGCTAGTTGAGAGAGTCACATGGGAAGTAGAAGCATACATGATGGCCAGATACCCTCATTCATTCCCTTCCAGTTCAGTCCCAACATCAAGTACTAAATCTCTCCTCAGCACTCTATTCAGTTCCATACTCATCAGCTATATTCAGATTTTCTATGTGCATTCTAGTTGCATCAGCTCTGTTAGTATGGTTAAGTCAGGTCGGAGTCAGTTACTCCTTCAGAACCCTGCTCATAGTCTCTGTCTAGGAATTGTAGCTCTTTTCCTAGTTTTCCAGCAGTTTCAGTCTTCATTCTTGGATGAATGATCCCAATGGGGAGATATTGTAACACCCCGAAACCTTTCTAGACCGGACTTAGACCTTGCAAGAAAAATCCAGAAGAAAACCATAAAATCTACCTTAGAACGACTAAGGCAACGAGTCGTGGTCAGCTCCAATGAAACATTATATCAGCCGTGGTCAGCCTTATTTGATCAGTCGAGAACCCACGGGATAAGAAATGACCTATTGTTAGAAACAATGAGTCGTCCTGTCACTCGTTGGTTCCCCAACTTAGAATCCCTTCTCCAGAACCCCACGACTCAACCTATAAGTCTTGTCAGAAACAACGACCTATTGTGGGAGTCATTGGGTGAGAACCCTATAAACCCCTTCCAGTGATGACGAGTGGGAACAACGGCTCGGTGTGTCCCACAATGAGTCATTTTCACCACCCGTCGTGTAAACTATGAGAATTTGTAGAATTTGTCCAGTGAAGGTGACGACTGGACACAACAACCCGTTGGTTTAGCCAACAAGTCATTGTGTCACCTGTTGTCAAGCCTTCTAGGTTTCCTCATTTAGTGACCACGGAATGACCCTTTTGTTCAACCAACGAGTCATGGTGTCCCCCGTTACTATACCCAGTGATACTAGCACCCAAGAAATAGGACCAATGAGAGGTCCCAACAAGTCGTGGTCACAACCAATGACTCGTTGAGTGACCAGTTGGTTCCCTGTCGGCCAGTTTCTAGATTATTATTTCAGGGATATTTTTTGTAATTTCTCACCTATTCAGTCCCTAAACTACATTATTTTTAAGTATTATTTCAGAGATATTAGAGGGATTTAATGGTTTTCCCCCTCATTCCCCACGTAAACTCTCAAAATATCGATCGTAGTAGCTCAGACTCTTCCTCTCAAGAAAGAACTAGGGTTCCTAACCAATTCAAAAATTAAAGCCTTCTTCTATAGGGAATTCTTATCCAGGTATGTGGAAATTCAACAAGGAAATAGTTCTTCCCTTGTGTCCCCAAAAATCTTCGCTATTTTCCTTTATCAGTTTAGGCCTGCGGATTCGAAATATAGAAGGTTGTCAGACTTATATCTTTACAATTTTGAGTGGTATATTTCTAATGATTTTTAACTGCTTATTATTCCCTTTTTATAGACATTTATGAGAATTTTATCTTGTGGAATGATTTAGCCCTAGTTCTCCATTCAGTATAATTTAGAATCTTGCGCATTAGACTAGTTTCTGTGTAGCTTGATTCTAACAGATTTGAAACCCCCATATCATTAATTTATGTGAAAATTTTAGTCGGATATTTACATGTTCAGTCTCAATCAGATTATTAGACTCAGTGTTGTCCACAAATGTCAGTTGATCAGTTTGACTACGTTAATTCCTGAGGTGTTAGTGATGCCTCCCAATTATCAGTATTAGACTCAGTATCAAATTTTAGTGGTTATTTAGGCAGTCATGACACTTTCAAATAAGCAGCTCTGACAAGCCTTAAGACCCCAGCTTCATATTACAGTTTGTTTTTTAGACGGTTATGACGCTTCCAGATAAGCAGCTCTGGCCAGTCTTAGAATAGCAATTACAGAATATGATCTAATAGGAATCTTAGGGTACTTCCAGATAGGTATTCCTGACTTAGTCTTGGGCCCCAGTTTTGAGCAATCAACTTACTAGTCAGTCTGTGGCTATCCAGTAGGAGTAGGACTTAACACCGAATGGATGGGGGTTCCAGCGCACCCAGGTTTCCAAAACTATGTTACCACCGTAGGTTATATTTTATTGGTCTCATGGCCCCAGACCTGTGATCACTCAGTTCATGCCTTTATACCCTGGCAAGGTATATTGGGTCCTACCGCTGGGGTGTATACATCGGACTTCACGTCTAGCTCACGTGGTTATATGTCGGTTATAGACTCTCCCACTAGTCAGTTCATTTCAGTCTCAGATTAGCTTAGTTCAGAACAGTTCCAGATTACTCAGTTCATATCAGTTTAGTGCGGTATTTTAGATTAGTATCTCAGATTTAGGGCATGTCTTTGACCATCAGATGGGATCATTTTTACCATTCAGTATATTCGTTTATTCAGTTTCAGCATTTCAGTTGGTCATTGCATTGCTATCCAATAGTCTCCTTACGAGATGAAAGACTTTTATAGTCGAGAACCTCAACATAAATTCGAATTAATTTTCATAAATAACAACGTTCCTTCTTACCCTCAACTCTAAAACCTTTTCCCAAACCTTCATAGTGCAGCTTAGGAGCTTGATACCCCTATAGTTGCTGCAATTTTGGATGTCACCTTTGTTCTTGTACAACAGAATCATCATACTCTATCTCTATGCTTCGTACATCTTCTTTGTCTCAAAAACGACATTAAACAACTTAGTCGGCCACTCAAAACCTATCCTATCTACACCCTTTCAAAATTCCACAAGGACATCATTTGACCCAATCACTCTACCTCTTCACATCTTGCGAACAATACAATGCACCTCTTCAATCCCTATATGCCTACAATACCCACAATCGTGATGTCTCTCTGAGTGTTTCAACTCTCCTAGCTCAGTGATGTCCCCCTCTTCATTGAAGAATTTATGAAAATATGACTGTCATCTCTAATTAATGAGTACCTCCTCCACCAGCACTGTATTATCCTCATCCTTGATGCACTTCAATTGGTCTAGGTCACAAGCCCTCCTCTCTCTCGCATATATAAGAGGATTATACATTTATACACCCCTAAATACAAGAGTCAACTTGATGCATTGGTTTGGTGAGTGTCTACAATTCCTCTGTGCGAGCTTGGTAGCTTGTGTTCTAATCCCCTTGGCTGCATTTTTCGTGTCACTTTTCATAAAAATGCAAATTAAAAAAATTTAGTAAATTTTGAACTAGGGACATCAAGGTGTAATAAGTTACAGCACCATCAAATTGTTTTAACTTGTCTTGATTCATATATATTTATTAGTAGCACATTGAGTTTCATATGTGTGTAACAATATTTTTTAATGAAGCAATATCAGTGCCACGTGACACCGCTTCGCCTTTTAGATGATGCCCCCATTATTTTCAAATCCTTAATCCGTGTATGTTTACCATTGATTTCTAACTTGATATTCCTGTTCATTTTATGTATTTTTCATTATCATTCTCATATAGTGATCATCCCTCTTAAAAATCAGACTTACATATTCTTGTACATGTTACATAGTTTGGTTGTCTAATTTTTCTTTCAAAAGTTAATACTATGTTTTGATTCCACATTCCTACTGTGAAAATAGATAGAGTAAAATTTATATCAAACTGAAATGTAAGGGAAAAAAGAAGGAACATAGGAATAATTTTGTATTGGCTTAATCCACAAGAAAATTCCTAACAAACGGAGTGACTTTCAAAAGAGGAGATGGGATAATAACTTACTTCGACTGTCTTATATTAGTTTCATATTTTGTTTCTGGAGAATTAAGTTATATAAATTTTAACTAATATTTTAAAATATATTGTTTATCAAATTAATATGATAAAGTCACAACATGTAATACTTAATATATACGTTTTGAATATCTAAAGTTTAAAGACAAAATATTGAATCGATATAATTTAATTTAATTTTAAAAATAATTTGAATTAATTTTCAGAAAGAAGAAAATGAAAATTAATTTAGAACACAGAAGTAATATATTAGTGAATTGAAGTCTGAGAAAATATAAGAAAAAATAAAAGGGATGATCAGATATGGCACTTTCAAAGTGTTTAATTCATATGGATGGCATGCTTTCTCAAAATGACGCGCTAAAGAAAAAACCTATTAAATTCTAACCATTCAAAATGATCTGATCATTGCACACTAACTAGTGTTATGTGACTAAATAAATAAGTAAAAAGATCTAAGAATATATAACAATAAATTAAGTCCAATTAGTATTCCGTCAGGTTTTGATTGGAAATTGGAAGGCCTGTTTATATGTCAATATCTCATTATCTCATATTACCTGTTATATAGAAGGGAAAATATGTAGTTTTCTTACCTAATCAAAAATACATGGTCTCTTTAAGAATAATTAAATGGTCTCCTAGGTTTTTTTCTTGATGAGGAGAGATCTATTATGGTTACCTGGATCTCTTTTCCAGGTTTACTACCAAACATATTCACGTAGGGAAAAATATAGGCACACGCAACATAGTTGTGCTAAAGTAAAAATAAAAGTCAGACTTATCAGCAGAGCTACCAAAAACAATACAACTCAATGAAAGGAATGTCAAAACAGGAGGTATTAAAACAAAGTGATAGAAAATTTATTATGATTATTTACCTTTATACCGCAAACATTTCAAACTTTAAGGGCATGATGAAGAAGGATGTTGGATGATACATATAAAATTATATATATCTAGGAATGCGAAGGGAGAGAAAGATCAAGGAGAGGATAAATCAACTTCTAATTAGAAGCAACCGGTGGCCAGGTCTTCAAATTAGGTAAAATGCTTGGCAATGTGAAAAGCTATCTTTGTGGAATGTAGTGCATGATAGAAGAGTACATGCACATGCATCTGCATTAGGGAATACCAAGGCTAAGGAGAATGAGTAGAAAAATATGATTCAGAAGGGTTATAATTGATGTGTCAGGAATTAGCAACACATCTTTGCTTTATTTCATTGAGTTTTGTATGTATTTAGGTGCTAATTTAAGTGAAAATTGACCTTATTATGCTATATTTTAGAAACCCAAGTGAAATGAAGAAAAGAAGAGTTAAAGCAAAAAATCTGCTTAAAAGGCAAAGCCTGGCGGACCGCCTCTCAGAAGAACGGTCCGCAAGTGAAAGAGTCCATCAAGTGCGAACTAATCCAGAAACCACTTTCAAGTGGTCAGCAGCACACCAAGTGAAGGATGGTCCATCAAATCAAAGACGGATCAGTTGACAAAATTCTACTACGGACAAAGGATGAAGTAAGGGACGGACCGTCTTTCCAGAAGAAGGTCAGCCAATCAATGGATGGACAACAGTTGAGCAGAAGCAGATTTTGATCGACATAGCAAAGGACGGTCCATCCTTCCAAGGGACCCTCCCATTTTAAACAATATCATTTAGGGGGTTTTGAGGCTTAAAGTATAAATATATTTTTCTTTCTTTTATCACATACACTTGAACAATAGAACTTTACATCCAGCAATAGACTGAGTAGTTCTTAGATATAGCTTGTAATTTTATAGATTTCAATTCATCAATTCAAGTTTTCTTCTCCAATATACAATTCCATTGGATGTTGAATTACTTGCTTTCTTCTCTTCTTCTTGTTATGGATAATTGTCACGACCTAAGCTAGGACCCCGGATCGATACACGAGACCTAGAACCACGAATAGCTCCAAGCTAACCCATGGCATAGCATAATTCTAACATGAAAACAACTAATAGAACATATCTAAGTGGAAGCTTAACTGAAACATAACTAATAAAAAGGAAAGGATAAAAATATGATTACAACACTGAGTCATAAGCTAAAACTAGTACTACACTGTCTGAAAGCCTCTACTAGTCTGATGAGTTGTTGCGACAAGCCCCCAGCTAACTCCAATTTCTGAAACTATAAATAAACTAAAATAAATAAAACAAAGCTTCTGTCCTCAGAAGATGTGGACTCACCACTGCCAGCTGATAGAGTCTGGAGCGTGTCTAACCACAGGGCTGACCACTGTCAGCTGATAGACTCTGGAGCGTATCTAACTGCAGGGCTGAGTCTGAATACGTGGATCTATATCATAAAATGATATAGCACATAATGTATGCGATCAGTACTTGAAATGTACTGAGTATGTGAGAAAAGTAAGTGAATCTAGAAACATCCTAGTAAACTTAGAAGGACTGAACTGAATACATAACTGAATATATAACTGAAGTGAAGTACAATGCCCCTATCTAAAATGCATAGATAGTGACATGATACGCTTATTTGAAAACATTTAATGAAATACCAGTAAATCTAGTTTTTGGGTCATGTACATGTACTGAAGACTGAATAAGAAATCATAAATAGAAAACTGTGACTGAAATAAATGTACTGAAACTGAAACTGAACTTGTCACGCTCCAAGTCTACCCTGGACGAGACACGTTACTTGGAGTCACAAGTAACCCCAAGTCAACCCATGGTCTATTACAACACTGGCATTTTGAGTAAATACCTAGAAAAAACTATGAAATAATAAAATAAAACATTCTATGAAAAAGAACTAAATCATAAGTTTAATATAATTGGAAGCAAAACTGAAAATCTAAAAACTCTGTTTGTGTCTGAAAGCCATCTATCTGATGAGTTGTTGGGACAAGCCCCCAGCTAACTCCAATTATAACTGAAAGAAAATGGTCCTCGTCCCCGGAAAATGAGGACTCAACAACGATGCAGTTGAGAACTCCTAAAGGCGATCTGCTAATGAGGCTGAGACTGAGATCCTGCAGCTGTATCATAAAATGATACAGAATAAAAGGTATGCGTCAGTACTTTAAATATACTGAGTAAGTAGGAGTAAACATACACAAGGAATAAAATAAATGAACTGGAAAGACATGCAATGACCAACTGAAAAATGTTGAAACTGAATAACTGTGATAGACTGAGATGGTCAAAATGACCTGGTCTGATGGTCAAAGACATGCTCTAAATCTGAGATACTAATCTAAAATACTGTACTGAGCTGATCTGAATTGACTAATCTGAGACTGAACTGAGCTGACTAGTGGGAGAGACTATAACCAACATATAACAACATGAGCTCGACATGGAGTCCGATGTATACACCCCATTGGTAGAACCCAATATACCTTGCCATGGAATAAAGGCATGAACTGAGTGATCACAAGTATGGGCCATGAGAGCCGATAAAATATAACCTATGGTGGCAACATTATTCTAGGAACATGGGTGCGCTGGAACCCCGGTCAGCTTGGTGCTAAATCCTACTCCCACTGGATAGTCCTAAACTGACTACTAAGCTGATAGCTCAAAATTGGGGCCTAAGAGTAAGTCAGGAATACCTATCTGAAAGTACCTTGAGAGTATTATCAGACCAGATTCTGTATTGGCGTTCTAAGATTGGTCAGAGCTGCTTATCTGGAAGCGTCTTAAATGTCTAAGGAACAAACTATAATCTGAAACTGGGGTCCTAAAGCTGGTCAGAGTTGCTTATCTGAAAGTGTCATGACCGCCTAAAGGACCACTAAAATATGATATTGAGTCTAATACTGATAACTGGGAGGTATCACGGACACCTCAAGGATTAACTATAGTCGAACTGATCAGCTGACATTTTTTTGAACAACACTGAGGTTGTTAAAAATCTGACGGAGACTAGACTGGCATGATTTTGACTGAGATTTTAACATAAATTAAATGCATGTGCTTACCAAACTGATAGAACCACGCTATAGGGAAAACTAGTTCAACCCACAAGTTTCTAACTTCTACTGAGCTATGACTAGGGCTGAATTATGCTACTACCTACAATCTTTCACAATTTCTAGAAATAGGGAATAAATAAGAAATCTAAATACATGAGAACTATTCCCTTTGAATCCACAAAGAAATCTGTCTGAAACTACTACTGATAGAGAAGAAATTAGACAAAGGTTTTAGGGACATAAGGAAAGAACTATTCCCTTGTTGAATTCCCACATACCTGATAAAGAAATCTCTTGAGAATCCAAGGAGAAGTGGACTGCCCTAGTTCTTGCTCTGGGAGCTCCTGAGAGAATTTTTACAATTTCTTTTTGAAGGTCTGAGTGGGGAGTGAGGGAGAAGAACTGTTTAATACCTCTAAATCCTCTTAATTTACACTTAAACGACATAGTTTATGGACTAAATAAGTGGAAAATTATAAAAATAACCCTAGAAATAAAATCTAAGAATTGGCTGACAGGGTCCCAATGGATCACTAAACGAGTCGTTGGTTGAGATCATGACTCGTTGGGACCTCTCGTTTGGACCACTGCCTGGGACTAGAACACACTGGATCTGGCAACGGGGGTCACCACGACTCATTGAATGAACCAACGGGTGGTTGGTTCCTCCCCTGGCCACTACAAGAGAAAACTGATAACGCTCAAACCACACTTCCAACTGAAGTATGAAGCGGACATTGTCAATAAAGAACCCAAACTTATAGGTTGGGGTCGAACCCACGGGGAATTTAGAAGATCTAGATTATAGTCGGTAGATAAACTTGTATGGTAATTACTTCACAATGGGAGAATTCTAATAAAAAATAATAATAAAAATAAACAGCAGTCAAGATTATATTTGTGATTCAATAATTAAAGGATAACCAGGGTTTGTGTTCCCCATGGGTTCATAACAGCTTTGGGTATACACTCGTGATCTATTCCAATACTTTACTTATAGAACTGATAACTTAGATTCATTCAAA
>JACEIK010007976.1:33581-52543 GCA_018107945.1 Datura stramonium
AGGTGAGTTCTCCCACTTCTCCCTTCACTCCTTGGTAGTTTTTCAGAAATATTACGTGACCAAATGTTTTTAGGAGCTAAGGGACCTATTTATAGTAAATATGAGGTGTATAGAATTATTCCCGACATGAAATAGCTCCGTGTCACGGAGGTGAACGCGCCAATTTACCTCCGTGACACGGAGGCATCGCGTAGGCACGCTGGAAATCCAAAACAGTCGCCAAGTAGCCCTCTGCCGCGTTGGCAGCGTGTCACGCTGCTTGTGCAATGCACTGGGGGCCGTGACACGCCACTGGTCGTGCAGCCTGCCTGCCGTGGCACGTTGCCAACGCGCAGGTGGGCTGTTTCGCGCATCCTCCTTTCCAACATTCGTGTTTTACTTCCGATTCCATGCCTCCACTTCACCAACTCGTAGATTAGTTCCTAAAATTCATTTTAAACCTACAAAAACAAGAACTAATCATGTTGGTTAGTATATATATTCACATTTACATAAAATTACACGAGAATGTATATAAATAAGTAGCTAAACAAGACAAAACTAAGTTATAAAGCATCACTTGGGCATGCTATTTTGCCCAAGATCAGATATCACAACCTTCATGGTTCTACCCTTGGCAAGGTACGACACCCTGCCGACTAGGGATTCATAGGTCGGGCTCCGTGTGTGCTCATATGGGGTATCTCAGTTATAAGAATATCCCATTGTTCCGCATGTTTTATGAATTATAACGTTTATGTTAATTTGGCTCGAGTGATGATTTATAAAGTTTCTCTTACGACTATAGTATTGAATGGATTACAAATGATTTTAAAACCTTGAGCCTTATGTTATCGAATGATATTTTTAGTATGCGCATGTTGTTCCACTCTTATGATCATTTATGAGCTCTTATATATTTTTAAATGTCCATTTTACTTACCTTGCATACTCGGTACATGCCACGTGCTGATCGCATACTCTATGCTGTATGGTTTCATGATATAGGACCCCCTCTCAGGCTCAGCCCCGTTCGTAGTCAGTATTCAGAGTTAGCATCTTACATTGTTGGTGAGTCCCCATCTCCCAAGGACTAGACTTATTCAGACTTCCTCTATGCATTTTTAGTTTCAGTTTTGTTGATTTGGTTGGGGGTCTTGTCCCATCAGCTTGTCATGTTTAGAGGCTTTTTAGACAAAGGATGTATTTAGCTTCAGATTGTGTATTCTGATGTTGTGTTTAATTTGACTTCCTCTAAGATTATTATGTTGACTCTTCAGTTCTATTGATTGAGTTAGATGTATGCTTATGCCATGGGTAGATTTGGGGTCTCTCGGTGCTCCTTGTCTCATGTTGCGATTCGAACCTCCGTTCGGGTCGTGAAAAGTTTGGTGTCAGAGTTGTTACACCCTGTAAGTTCCTAACATTTAGTAGGCCTATTCGTACTTTAGTCAAGAGTTTTAGAGTACAACACGTACGAGTAAAGGCTCGGGGAAAGGTTGAATGAGCATGGAATCGGAACCGCGCGGGAGAAGGCTGGAGCAGGCCACAACAGGGGTGGCATTTCACAGACCCCCTCCCTGCGTGTTGGGCGTTGTTGCACGCCCGTAAATCGGCGCGATGGGGTCCATGCCACGAACCCCGTGTCCACCGCCCAAGTTTTATATCAGTACAATATTTTCATTTGGTTTCATTTCAATTTAAAAGATTCGCGATCAAAGAAGAGGAACACTCAATTTTTAGGTAATTCTCGTCCGCTTACGCTACCAAATGCTGCCCAAACTCAAATTAACTTAGGGTATCTAAGTTTAAGCCTGTGGGGAACATTACTAAGAGTTATTTTCATGAAATTCGCCTGGAAAATCATAACCTCTCTAAGTTAAAGTTGTCGGAATTGCTTCAAACTAGTTTCTATATGATCATAGGCTTCAAGTAAGTATTTCTCCCTTCTGAGCTCTTAGGAAATAATACATTTACGGCCGTGTTTCGCAAAGCTGAAGTATAGTCAATAATAATATTGAAAGTTATCAATTTACGCCGAATTTGGTATCGAAATTTGTCTTTCTCCTAGTATAATAGTTACAGCTGAAGAGAGGTTGCAAATACAAGAGGAAACTCAGTGGTTATTTAGGAACCGACAATCGAGGTATGTAAGCTTAACCCTTCGCAAGTATTCTCATCGTACAACATTACGACTTATGTTTTCGAATAGAAGTAACGATTCTATATGCTGTAGATAGTTGCTACCATTAGATTGTGATTGGGCATGTTGTAATTAACTATTGCTAGTACATGAAGAGTAGATATGCCGTGATTAGATGCTATCAAGTAGATTACGGTTATATAAGCTCTGGTTAGCTGCTAGAAAATGTATATAGATTATACCGCAGTATTCCTCGTTGGAAAGACAGGATAAGTATGATACGCGCTAGAAGCGTCATAGAAACTATTCTATTCTCTAGTTCATCATTTTAGTAAAATTGTATGTTTTATTTCCAGGCCTAAACCTTAGGAGCTCGTGAGAGTTATCGAGCCTGAGTTAGTAAGTTGACAAGTATAGGCGCAATTAGGCGATATAACTACTAGTTTGGCACCTGTGTAGCCAGAAAAGAACGCCTAGAGGCCATTGGCATACCTTTATGCCCCTGGCCAGAAATCCAGATAGGAAGGCCATACCGTAGAGTCCGCAGTCGAAGGTTGTCAAGTGAGCAAAGTGACAGCCTGTCATCTAGTTACCTACTAGCAGTAATTGTCAGTTCCAGTTTACTTAGCATTCACCCTACAGATCACCCAGGAAGCAGTCCAATCTTTCAGGTTAAATAGAACTGTGGGTACCCTAAGGAAGGGAACATCAGACAACGATAGAGCCAGCTACCCAGCCTGTTCTTAGAAGCTACTTAGGTACAGATTGCCGTGAACGGCTAAGTCTAGGTAGACTTGTCCTTAAAGCTAGGAATCGCCCAAAAATTTCATATAAGATTGGACCAGACCAGGATAGGATCTGAAGTACCAACACTGTGTAGTACAACACTACCCTTAGACTAAGAATGTCAGTAAGCTTCCTGTGGAGGGTTAGGGGCTGATCGCTCAGGAGCATGTTCGGCTAGTACCAGCCCTATAGTTTTCCTAAATAGAGGAATTGAGTAGTCAGTCATTCGCGACCCCGCAGTTATTATGAGTTATACATGTCCGGGAAGGATATACAAAGAGTAGTGTTGAACCACTCCAGATCTCTCCCTATTCAGTCCAAACTATTAGAGATCATGATCACTATTAGGATCCTTTGATTAAAGACAAGCGCACTGCATGCCTACTAGCAACCTTATAGACTATCCTATAGGGCGAGCAACAGTGGCGTTAGGCCCAGAAGGCCAATTATGCCTTTTGAGTGGCTAGATTGAGATGTTCATACAACACCTTGGTTGGGGGTTGCCCTCACTTAGGAGCCATCCATGACCACCCCAAGGTTACTAGCTGTGTCGATGCTCGCCAAGGGCGAGATGACATTGCTCTAGAAGAGAGGCATGCCATCTGCAAGGGATGAAGATGGGGTCCCAAGTCCTCATATAGTCCATTCCATGACTGTACTATTATATTCCGTATCAGCACCACACCTCCGTCGAGCTTGGTACCCGGGGTGCAGATATCAGGAGTCCACCAGACTCAGTCATAGCTACAGATCAGGGGCTGAGCGGGCTCAATTGTAGACCCTAGGGACTGGTGGGTTTTCTATAGAACCATTAGAGTCATAGAAACCTAGTTAGGGGTATATAGATTGAAGAGCACTCACCAGGTCTTATGGGGGCCCCGAGTGTGTTATTCCGTGCTGGTTGTACCTTCCAGGCTTATGGGGGCTAGGTTAGGTTCTTGTTTGCATTTCTGTCTGCTAGCTATAGCTTATGAATATATGATTATGCACTCATCGCTTATGTATGTGTAGTGTTTGCTAGATGCAGGTTACGAATAATCCAGCTTAGAGGTTAATCTTTCTTCCTCTCTTTTCTACTTACCTTCAATAATTCACCGCTTTCATTCAACTCATTTACTTCCTTGTATATTCGGTACATATTGTACTGATGCCCAGATATGGGGCGCTACATTACTTGCCTACAGGTTTAGACAGATAGGGTTTAGGATCTTCACTAGCAGCTGTTGTTGGGTCAGCTCCTTTCATTCGGAGTTTCCAGGTTGTAGAGATTTCTGTATTTCATTTATATAGAATCGTGGGTAGGCCGAGGCCCTGTCCCAACCATTATTTATACTCTTAGAGGCTTGCAGACTACATTCATCAGTTAGTTAGTTGTATGATGGACGTGTGGGGCCTTAATCAGTTATGCCTCGTGTGTTGGCCATTTGAGGCCTAGTATAGTAGCTCGTCTTCATTTATGTTATAACTAGACAATATGGTGGCCTTGTCGCCCGCATAGGAAGCCCTTTTATTGCCTGTTGTTGGTTAGTTGTTTTCGTTTACAGGTAGCTATATGACCTTATTGGCCGAAGGATGCATTTACAGCAGAGATATAGCCCGTTGTTTTCTTAAATTGAGTCGCAGGCTAGCACTAGACGTGCATAAGCCTAGCCAGGTCAGTTAGTTGCCAGTGTGGTACCAGGTGCTAGTCATGCTTCCCAAGGTGGGGCATGACAAACTTGGTATCAAAGCAGTTCATATCCTAGGGAGTCTGCAAGCCTTGTCTAGTAGAGTCCTGCTTATAAATGTGTTGTGCACCACATTTTATGAGAAGGAGGCTACGATGCATGATAGTATGGTTACCCCTCCTTCTCAAATAAAGCTATAAAGCAGAATTGTATAGGGTTTAGTCCCTAAGCTTTCCTTGTTATGTCTGTCTAGGACAATGTTTGATATAAGACAGGCACCAGCCAGTTGCAAGATAACTACAACAGCAGGAGGAGGTACCAGTGAGGCGCCACAATTGGGAGACAGTCATCCTAAGGATGGGAGCAGATGCCTTTGATCTCTCCAGTATTCTCCCGAGGTACTAGGAACATTATGATGTGATAAATATGCCAGTGCCATCCCTAGTTCTCCCTACATCCTCAGAATAGGAGGTTAGGAGTATAGTATATATGTACAAATAAGTTGGCTTACCTACTAGATATTTAGAAATAGCCAGGGGCAACAACTGATGTTGAATTATCTAAGAAGTGCGAAGAAGGTGGAAATTGCAGGATTCCTACCTCCGAATCTTCGAGTATTGTAAGGTTCCATACCTCAGTCCTACCATAGTAAGATAGGGTTATTTTCCACCTCCTAGCTTGTTCTTACAGTATAATAGAAAGCGTAAGTATCAGTGATATGGTGTCCAGAATGAATAATGAAGGAGGGCTAGAATTGTTGCCTCCGAGGAGGAATAGAGAGTAGTTACGACCCTTAATATTTATAAGTTATCTAGATGCTTACGGTAGTAAGCCAGGAAGGGGGATAAGATTGTCAATACCACTAGAGTGTGTATGAGAGAGTCCAATAATGATGAACCCCCAGTAATAATAAAGCTCAAGTCAAAAAAAGGCTGAATATGTTGTAGAATGCTAATGATGGCAGGACATACTTGCGAGATAATGGTTATGACCTTAATTTGTGATACCGAGGGACAGGGAGATCATAAGAGCAAAATAAGCCTGAGTGCGAGTCAGAAGGGATACAGGTCAGTAGACCTGCTCAGTAACATCCTTGACAGTATGAGGTAGGAGGAACGAACCTCAAAGCTCAGTCCAAGGGAGCAAGAGAAACGACACAAGTATCTAATGTGGGAAAACCGGAATCACCCCCAGGTTGAAGCAAATTGACAAAGTATGGGACCATTGCTAGATGTTGAAAACTAAGCATCAGATTGGCAGTTAAGAGATAGTGAAGTTGTAGCTTAGTCTGCTGCAATATCTTCGCTAGTTGTGGAGGTAAAGGAGTACCGACATAGAGACTTTAACCTAGAACAACCTGGAAACAAGGCCAAATAGGGAGTCATTGGCCCTCAGGATAATAAGGGACGAAATCATAAGACCCAAAGGTCAACTCTATATTCCAAGGGTAGTAGAACTTCGATTAGAAGACAATACTTCCAGAATTTAATGAAAGCGCAATAGGTCAAAAAAAGATACCTATTGATGGCATGGGAAGACAGAAGATAACATTGAATCATAGAACCAGAGCTCCATTGACAGGCCCAAAAAAAAGAGACGAGATAGAGAGAACTGGGCGGGCCAATATAGGAGGTGGCCATGCCTGCGAAGGGGTGGAAGGTAATTGACCTAGATACAGTCAAAAAGGTTATCTCATACCAAGTGCAATTTGACTTCACTTGAGCCGTTATATAGAGGCTAGTGAGGTTCATTTGTGTCTAGCCAAATAAAATTATGTCTCGGTTAAGACTTATGCCAAGTTAAATATCCCAGAAGTAATTGGAGTGCATGGAGCCCCAATGTTGGCAAGCTCTGGCAGAGAGACGCAATCTATGACTAAGTTCTAGGAAAAGGCATTAGAACAGACAGCGACATATGTCAGCTTAAGCACGGTTCCTCGTACCCAAACAGGCGGCCGAGTAGAATATACAACTCAGACTCTAGAGGTCCATTATAAATGGGAGTGGAAGCCCCCTGTATGATGACTTAAAGCAGATAAATCGGAGGTTGGCAAACCCGAGCATGTTAAAATGGGTAGATGAAAAGACTTAAACTTATCAAGGAATGGGTACTGATAGCTCAGGGTCGTCGAAAGTTTTACCCTAACGTGCAACACAGACAGTTAAGGATTAAAGCAGCGGTTGAGTATCCCCAAAAGCTTTGCCGATGAAGGGCACTACAAGAATTAGAGAAAAGGAAAGTTTAGCCTTAGGTTCATTGGTCATATTGTATCTTCCCGAAAGCGGGCAAAGTGGCACATGAGCCAGGATTGCCTCCAGAACTGAAATTGGTCCATTCAATCTTTTGCATGCCAATGTTGTGGAATACCTACAAGAGACCCACCCCAAGTTGTGTCCCATTGAGGACGCTCAAGTTATTAAGGAACTAACTTATAGAGAAGTTCCAGTTGCCATACTAGGTTAGTAAGTTCGAAGATTGAGAATTTAAAGATGTCGCCTCAGTTAAAGTACTGTGTCGGAATAAGAATAAAGAAGAGGTAACCTAGAAAGCCGAGGATGACATGAGATCCGAATATCCTCATTTATTCCAGGCTTAGTCCAGACTATGCAGTTGAGGTAAATTATTGATTCGTTTGTTGTTCTATGATTGTGTTACATATATTGCTCAGTTGACTACAACTTTGTTGAGAAATAGTTGTTATAGTGTTATGTGAAGTACCTGTGTTGAACTTTTCTGCATTTCAGGGTTTTCAGATAGTCCATGTTACAGGGGAGATTCCGTAAAAACTTCTAGGATAGCAGTTAAAGGATTTAAATCCCCGTGATCTAAAACGACATTCGAGTACGAATGTTCCTAAGGGGAGGGAGGATGTTACACCCCGTAAGTTCCTAATGTTTAGTCGGCTTATTCGCACATTAGTCAAGAGTTTTAGAGTACGACACGTACGAGTAAGGGCCTGGGGAAAGGTCGAACGAGCGTGGAATCGGGACCGCACGGGAGAAGGCGGAGCAGGATGCAACAGGGGCGGCATGTCATGGACCCCCTCCCTGCGCATTAGGCTCCGTGGCACGCTTGTAAATCGGCGTGATGGGGTCGGTGCCATGGACACTGTGTCCACTGCCAAAGTTTTATATAAGTTTAATATTTTCATTTGGTTTCATTTAGATTTAACAGGTTCGCGACCAAAGAAGAGGTATTTTCAGGTAATTCTCGTTCATTTATGCTACCAAACACTGCCCAAACTCAAATTAACTTAGGGTATTAAGTTTAAGCCTGTGGGGAACATTACTAAAGAGTTATTTTCGTGAAATTCGCTCAACAAATCATAACCTCTCCGAGTCAAAGTTGTCAGCATTGCTTCAAACTAGTTTCTATACGATCACAGGCTTCAAGTAAGTATTTCTCCCTTCTAAGCTCTTGGGAAATAATACGTTTTCGCCTGTGTTTCGCTAAGTTGAAGTATAGTCAATATTAATATTGAAATTTATCAATTTACGCCGAATTTGGTATTGAAATTCGTCTTTCTCCCAGTATAACGGTTACAGTTGAACAGAGTTGGAAAATACAAGAGGAAACTCAGTGGTTATTTAGGAACCGACAATCGAGGTATGTAAGCTTAACCCTTGGCAAGTATTCTCGTCGTATAGCGTTACGACTTATGTTTTCGAATAGAAGTAACAATTCTATATGTTGTAGATAGTTTCTACCATTAGATTGTGATTGGGCATGTTGTAATTAACTATTGCTGGTACATAAAGAGTAAATATGTTGTGATTGGATGCTATCTAGTAGATTACGGTTATATAAGCTCTAGTTAGCTTCTAGAAAACGTATTATAGATTATACCGCAGTATTCCTCATCGGAAAGACAGGATAAGTATGATACACGCTAAAAGCATCATAGAAACTCTTCTATTCTCTAGTTCATCATGTTAGTAGAATTGTATGTTTTATTTCCAGTCCTAAACCTTAGGAGCTCATGAGAGTTATCGAGCCTGAGTTAGTAAGTTGACCAGTATAGGCGCAATTAGGTGATATAACTACTAGTTTGGCACTTGTGTAGCCAGAAAAGGACGCCCAAAGGCCATTGGCATACCTTTACGCCCCTGGGATAGAAATCCAGATAGGAAGGCCATACTAGAGAGTCAGAAGCCGAAGGTTGTTTAGTGAGCTGAGTGACAGCCTGTCATCTAGTTACCTACTAGTAGTAATTGTCAGTTCCAGTTGACTTAACATTCACCCGGTAGATCACCTAGGAAGCAGTCCAATCGTTCAGGTTAAATAGACCTGTGGGTACCTTAAGGAAGGGAACCTTATTCGTAGACAACGAAAGAACTAGCTACCCAACCTGTTCTTAGAAGCTACTTAGGTACAGATTGTCGTGATCATCTAAGTCTAGGTAGACTTGTCCTTAAAGCTAGGAATCACCCATAAATGTCATATAAGATTGGACCAGACCAGGATAGGGTCTGAAGTACCAACATTGTGTAGTACAACACTACCCTCAGACTAAGAATGTTAGTAAGCTTCCTGTGGAGGGTTAGGGGTCGATCGCTCAGGAGCATGTTCGGCCAGTACTAGCCCAACAGTTGTCCTAAACAGAGGAACTGTCATTCGTGACCCCGCAGTTATCATGAGTTGTAGATGTCCGGGCAGGACATAAAAAGAGCTCTTTTGAACCACTCCAGATCTCACCCTATTCAGTCCAAACTATTAGAGATCATGATCACTATTAGGATCCTTTGATCAGAGACAGGCGCACGACATGCCTACTAGCAGCCTTATAGACTATCCTAGGGGGAGAGCAACAGTGGAGTTAGGCCTAGAAGGCAAATTACGCCTTTTGAGTGGCTAGATTGAGATGTTGGTACAACACCTTGGTTGGGGTTTCCCTCACTTAGGAGCCATCCATGACCACCTCAGGGTTACTAGTTGTATCGACGCCCGCCAGAGGCAAGATGACGTTGCTCCAGAAGAGCGGCATACCGTCAGCGAGGGATGAAAATGGGGTCCCAGGTCCTCATACAGTCCATTCCATGGCTGGACTATTATATTAAGTATCAGCACCACACCCCCGTCGAGCCTGGTTCCCGGGGTGCAGATATTAGGAGTCCACCGGACTCGAACACAACTAAGATTAGGGGTTGAGTGGGCTCAGTTGCAGACCCAGGGGATTGGCAGGTTGGCTATAGCACCAGAAGAGTCATACAAACATGGTTAGGGGTATATAGATNGGTATATAGATTGAAGAGCACTCACTAGGGCTTATGGGGGCCCCGAGTGGGTTATTCCGTGCTGGTTGTACCTTCCAGGCTTATAGGGGCTAGGTTAGTTTCTTGTTTGCATTCTTGTTTGCTAGCTATAGCTTATGAATATATGATTATGCAGTCATCGCTTATGTATGTGTAGTGTTTTCTAGACACAGGTTACGAATAAGCCAACTTACAGGTTAACCTTTCTTCCTCTCCTTTCTGCTTACCTTCAGTATTTCACCGCTTTCATTCAGCTCATTTATTGCCTTGTATATTTGGTACATATTGTAATGACGCCCAGATATGGGGCGCTGCATTACTTGCCTGCAGGTTTAGACAGACAGGGTTCAGGATCTTCAGTAGCAGCTGTTCAGAGTCCGTAGTTGGGTCAGCTCCTTTCATTTGGAGTTTCCAAGTTGTAGAGATTTCTGTATTTCAGTTATATAGCATTGTGGGTAGGTCGAGGCCCTATCTCGACCACTATTTGTACTCATAGAGGCTTACAGACTATAGTCATCAGTTAGTTAGTTGTATGCTGGTCGTGTGGGGCCTTAATCAGTTATGCTTTGTATGTTGGCCGTGTGAGGCCTAGTATAGTAGCTCGTCTTCATTGCTGTTATAACTAGACAACATGGTGGCCTTGTCGACCCACATAGGATCCCTTCTATTTCTTGTTGTTGGTTGTCTGTTTTTGTTTACAGGTGGCTATACAGCCTTGTCGGTCGAAGGCTGCATTTACAACAAAGATATACCCCATTGTTTTCTTGAATTGAGTCGCAGTCTAGCACTAGACAAGTATAAGCCTAGCCAGGTCAGTTAGTTGCTAGTGTGGCACCAGGTTATAGTCATGCTTCCCAAGGTGGGGCGTGACAAAAGCAATAGGTTTGGAGTGTCCTAGGTGTCTGAAAGACGCGTTAAGTAGAGTCTTTTTCATGGGTGTGCAGCGTGCCACACGTTTGACGAAGAGGCTATGAAACATTTAGGAAATTTTCCCTTGTGTCATGATCTATGTCGTGCAATAAAAAGTCTCCCTATCCTTCTAATTCTTGCTATTTGCGATTGTAGAAATCATGGATCCCCGAAGAGTAAATGGTAGAAGGAATGGAAATGGAGAATTCCATGAGGATGGCAATAGGAATGGGCACCAGTAGGCCCCACCAGTTCAGGAGCACCAGGCACTGGAGCCAGTTGCCCATGCTAAGTTTCGGGAAACTATTCAGATGCTCGCACAGGCCTTGACCGCTCAGGTCAAACAGCAGGATGTTGCGCATGTTTTGCAAAAAGGCAATGCGACGGGGGATTGAGTCAGGGATTTCTTGAGAATGAACCCGCCAGAGTTCCTTTAATCAAAAGTAGATGAGGACCCGCATGAGTTCATAGATGAGATTGTGAAGATCACCCAAGTCATAGGGGTGAATGGATTTGAGTGTGCAGAGTTGGCCTCATACTAGTTGAAAGGGGTCGCGCACATTTGGTTTCACCAATGAAAAGATAGAAAGGTCACCGGAGCTGGCCCTGTCACTTAGGAAGAGTTCTATGTTGCATTCTTAGTTCGGTTCTTCCCTTGTGAGATGAGGGAGATGAAGGCAGCTGAGTTGGTAAATCTGAAGCAAGGGAGGATGATGATACAAGAGTATTCCCTTGAGTACACTCGCCTATCGAAGTACGTCCCGGAGTTAGTGGCATATCAGAGGGCGCGGGAGAGAAGGTTCGTTCATGGAGTGGCGGGCTATTTGAACGAGGATTGTAGGACTGCCATGCTCCACTAGGACATGGATTTCCCTTAGATAGTCTTGTATGCCCAGCATATGGAGGCAACGTATATGAGGGAGAGAGAGGCCAAGAGGTCTAGGACCGATGACCATAGATTATCACAGCCGAGGTTAGGTGGTGGGCACCGACAACAGACGCACTAAAGATCTTCATCCCCAGTATCTTCAGCATTGAGTGTGTCATCCAGTCCTAGGCATGATCAGAGGGGGTGAGCATCAGGCTCCAGGGGTTAGAGCAGCAGACCCACATATTCTAGTATTCAAGCTTTCTACAGATGTGGTCGAGGGAACACGGGCCAGCGCTTAGCAGGTACAGGTGCTTGTTTTGGGTGTGGGAAGCTCGGACACATGCTCAGAGATTGCCCAGCAGCGAGTGTCACGCCTCGAGTTTACATCTTAGATGGGACACAGTACTTGAAGCTATAAGTGACCTGAAGTCAACCCCTGGTCTATTATACACTGGCATTATGAGTAACATAAAAATACATACAATAGAAATTTAAAGAAAAAATATAAATACTTGAAAATATTAGAACAAGGCTACATGTTTAAATAAACCTATCTGAGTCTAAAAATAAATCCACATCTGAAAGCCACTAAGACTATTGAGCTGTTGGGAGAAAACCCCAACCAACTCCAAATCTAAATAAAAAGCAATGAAAGCATAACTAAAGCAAATAATCTCCGTCCTCAAAGGATGAGGACTCACCAACTGGGATAGCAGAGCTCTTTGGTGAACGGTCGGCTAACGGTGCTGAGACTGTGATCCTACAGCTGTATCATAAAACGATATAGCATAAACGTATGCATTATTACTTTGAATGTACTGAGTAAGTGAGAGGAACATAACACAATAGAATAAATAAAAGGAAATGTTGAACTAAAAAGACATGCGATGACCAAATAAAACTACTGAACTGAATAACTAAAATAATTAAGGTGGTCGGATAGACCCTGGTTAATGGTCAAAGCATGTTCTAAGTCTGGAATACTGATCTGAGCTGAGCTAGACTAAGACTGGACTGGACTGGACTGACAAGTGGGAGAGTCTATAACCGACATGTAACCACGTGAGCTAGACGTGGAGTCCGATATATACACCCCACCGGTAGGACCCAATATACCTTTCCAGAGTATAAAGGCATGAACTGGGTGATCACAAAATTCTGGGGCCAATCAAGCCAATAAATACTGAAACCTACGCTGGCAATTTAGTTTTGGGAACCTGGGTGCGCTGGAACCCCGGTCCGCTCGGTGCTAAGTCCTACTCCCACTGGATAATCTTATACTGAATACTAAGCTGATAGCTCAAAACTATGGCCCAAGACTAGACAGGGATACATATCTGAAGGTATCCTGAGAGGCTTATCGGATCAGATTCTAAAACTGGGTTCTAGACTGGTCAGAGCTGCTTATCTAGAAGTGTCGTAACCGTCTAAGAACAAACTGTAATCTAAACTGGGATCCTAAGTCTAGTCAGATATATATGTCTAAAGTGTCATGACAGCCTAGTGGACCAATAAACTGAATTCTGAATCTGATTCTGATAAATGGGAGATAATACTGACACCTTAGGAAATTCTGTAGTCAAACTAATCAGCTGACATTTCTGACTGACACTGAGTAATTTCACATTTTTACTAAAGCTAGGAAACCATGTATCTAACTGAGAACTTAGCATATATGATAATATGGGAATTCACCACATTGATATAATCAAGAAAAATTCAAGGTTAATCACTTCAGGAAAATTTCTAGTTTGTTATACCCTCAAGGACTAGGGCTAAACTCAGTGCACAGGGATAAGCATCAATACTATCACAAACTGGTGGAAAATACCCATAATTAATATATCATAATAATTCCACATGGATTAAATGAAACATTATCAAGAATTTCTCAACATTCAAAAATCTGCAGGGCTAGAATTCACTTTTACGGGAATAACATAAATTTAATCATAAACTAATGGAATTCATATCTGAAATAATCATGGATATCATTCTCTGTGAATTCAGGGCTAGGATTTTATAGAGAACTAGAGAAGGGTTTTGGGGGACACAAAGGAAGAACTATCCCCTTGTTAAATTCCCACATACCTGATAAAGAAATCCGATAAAATTCCTTGAGAATCTGAGGAGAAGTAGGTTGCCCTAGTTCTTGCTCTGAGAGTCCCTGAGAGAATTCTACGATTTTATTTCTGAAGGTTTGAGTGGGGCATGAGGAAAGAAATCATTTAACCCCACTATTAATTATGAAATTATGACTAAAACGATGTAGTTTAAGGTTTAGGAGGGTAGGAAATTACTGAAAGACCCCTGGAAAATTCATAGGGAAAAATTGAGTGTCAGTCCCCACGGGTGACCTAATGGGTCATGGTCGGTGACCATGATTTGTGGTCAAACTCGTGGACTACACTTCTTGGAGTACACTGAAGGTCACCACGAGGGACCTAATGAGTCATGGTTGGTGACCACGACTTGTGGTCACCTCTCATGGACCACACTGTCTAAAAGTCCAGGAATCCCCCACGGGTGACACCACGACTCGTGATGTCCCAAACAAGTTGTGGTGAGGACCCATTGGGTACACTGCCTACCTCCCCTAATTCTTGACCAAGGCCTGACCACGAGTCATCTAAAAAGTCGTGGTATCGGACCACGACTCATGGTAACAACTCTTTAGGTGCACTGCCTAACATTTTCTGGTTACAAATTATCCTTGACGATGGGTGACCTCATGACTCATGGGGGTTGATTACGACTTGTGGTCACACCCGTGGTCACCCAATGCCCCAAAATTCCACTTAAGTTCCCAGGCCTCACCACGAGCCACTTAACAACTCGTGGTCTCTCCTCACGGGTCACAGAACGACTCGTTCTGTGACCTGATGTAGATTTTCCAGTTTTCTCTAATTCAAGTCCCAATTCTAGTCTTTGAGTTTCTAGGGAATTACAATATCTCCCCCTTGGGAACATTTGTCCTCGAATGTTGGAAAACATAGGAAAGCGAGAAGGGCAACTTTTATACACGAATACTGATGATGAAAGGTGAAAACTAGCAGAATGACTATCTATTAACTGAACTACAAGTCTGAACTGAATTCACTAAAAATTCACATGATCAATCACATGAAAGAAATTGAAACACACAAACGGAATGGAGTTCTAGGGGGAAAATTGGTACCTTAAACTGAAACTACGCTGGAAGAGAACAGATGTGGGTATCTGGCCATCATGTCTACTTCGGCCTCCGACGTAGCTCCCTCAACTTGCTGATTTCTCTATAAGACCTTGACTGAAGCTACCTCCTTGTTCCTCAGCTTACAAACCTGAGGGTTAAGAATTTGGACTAGGACCTCCTCGTACGAGAGACTGTCCTTTATTTCTACATTGTCCAATGGAACAACTAAGTTGGATCACGAATGCATTTCTTCAATAGTGAAACCTTGAATACTAGGTGCACAGAAGCCAACTCTCAAGGTAATTCCAGCTCATAGGCTACTTTGCCAATTCGCTTCAGAATTTTGTAGGGTTCCACATATCTCGGAACTAAGCTTTCCTTTCTTCCCAAACCTCATCATCCCTTTCATGGGGTGAAATTTCTTCCCAAACCTCATCACCCCTTTCATGGGTGAAAATTTCACATAGACCCAATCATTCACAGTAAACTCCAATTCTCTTTTCCTTACATCAGCATAAGTTTTCTGACGGCTCTGAGCTGTCTTCAATCTTTCTATGATGAGTTGTACCTTCTGTATAGCTTTATGAATCGAGTCTTACCCNATAGCATAAAGAAACTCCAATTCTCTTTTCCTTACATCAGCATAAGTTTTCTGACGGCTCTGAGCTGTCTTCAATCTTTCTATGATGAGTTGTACCTTCTGTATAGCTTTATGAATCGAGTCTTACCCGATTATAGTAGCTTTAATAACCTCAAACCATCCAATATGAGACCTGCAACTTCTACCATACAATGCCTTAAACAGGGCCATATGGATACTGGAGTGATAAATTTTGGTGTACGCAAACTCGATAAGAGGCAAATGGTCATCCCAACTGCCCTTGAAATTGATCGCGGATGCTCTCCACATATCTTCTAGGGTCTGAATAGTCCACTCAGCTTGCTCATCTGTTCGCAGGTGAAAAGGTATGCTGAGCTTGACCTGAGTGCCGAGTCCCTTCTAAAAAGACTTCCAAGAATGTAAGGTAAATTTGGTACCCCTGTCCAAAATGATGGATAATGGCACCCCATGAAGCCGGACCAACTCCTAGATGTAAAGTCTAGCGTAGTCCTCAGCTGAATCTATAGTTTTAATTGGGAGGAAATATGTTGATTTAGTCATCCGGTCTACTACTACCAAATGGAATCATGTTGCCGACGAGTTTAAGGTAGACCCATAATAAAGTCCATGTTTACTTCTTCCCACTCCACATGGGTATACTGATATCCTGGGTCATACCTCTCGGTCTCTGGTGCTCTACCTTGACTTGCTGGCAGTTCGGGCACTTAGTTACGAATTGGACGATGTCTCTCTTCATGTCGTTCCACCAGTAAATATCCCGCAAATCGCAGTACATTTTAGTAGCACCAGGGTGGATGGAGTATCTTGAGCTGTGTGCTTCATCCAATATCCGCTGCCTTAGGTCACCGACGTCCGATACGCACAATATGCCCTGATAATGGAGCACACCATCTCCCCCTTTGGAGAAAGCCTCAATCTCCTTCCTAAGAACTGCTTCCTTGAGTTTAAGTAAAATAGGGTTTTCATCCTGTTTGGACTTAACTTCAACAACCAAAGAGGAGTTTGACCCGCTTTGCATCACCACTCCACCCTCAGGCGAGTCAACGAACTGCACCCCTAACTGAGCTAGTCTATGAATATCCTTGGCCAACTCATTTTTTCTTTCCTCAATATGAGCCACGCTAGCCATAGACACTTTTCTTAGGGCATCAGCCACTATATTGGCTTTCCCGGGTGATATAGCATGCTCATGTCATAATCCTTCAAAAGCTCTAACCACCTTCTCTAATGAAGATTCAGGTCCTTCTGATTGAATACATACTAAAGACTCTTGTGATCGGTGAAAACATCAACGTGAGCCCCGTATAGGTAATGTCTTATATTTTCAATGCAAACATTACCACTGCCAATTACAAGTCATGAGTTGGATAATTCTTCTTATGAACCTTGAGCTGTCTAGAGGCTTAGGCTATCAGCTTTCCCCGCTGCATTAAAATGCATCTGTGTCCAAATCTGGAAGCATCACAACAGACTACAAATCTATCTGATCCTTCTGGTAGAGTCAACACTGGAGCAGTAGTGAGTTGAGTTTTTAACTCCTGGAAACTCTTCTCCATCTTGCTGACGGGCATTCCTTAAGCTGATGCCCAAGTTACGCACAACCAAAACAGCCCTCTCGACCCTGAAGACACTCTCATGGGTGGTTCTTGTCGCACTTGGGGAAAGCTGGATACCTATTCCCCGCATTGTAGCTCTGAGACTGAGAGCCAGATGCTCCACCATTACAGTCTTTGCGGGATTGAAAGGTAGGGGCGCTGGCTGAGCTGGGCATTGGAGCCCTCTACTACTGCTTCTGTGGGAGATTGCTACCGCCAGACCTCTAATGTCCATAATCTGCTGACAAATCCTTTCCCACTTATTCTTTCTTTCTATGTCCCTCAGTTTTTTGGCCTCAATCTGTTGGGCATAGACAATCATACTGGAGAGGTTATTATCTTTGATCAGCATCACTATTCTGCACACTTTGAGGACTAGGTTCGACACCCCATTCACAAATTTCAGCATATGATCCCTTGGCTCAGACACCATCTCCGGAGCGAATTAGGAAAACCTAGTGAATTCCAGAGCATACTCTTTTGCAGTCCTATTTCCTTGTCCCAGGTTCATAAACTCCGCTACCTTGGCCTCCCTAAGTTATCGAGGGAAAAATTTGTCTAGGAAGGCTGTAGTGAACTCCTCCCATTCCACTGGTCCAGCCTCTACTGGCCTCCCCTCCTTCCACTATTCGTACCATACTTGGGCTACCTCTTTCAACTGGTAGGAACCCAAGTTGGCACTCTCTAAGGGATTGACATCCATAATTCTAGTAAACTTCTTAATCTCGTCCATAAATCCCTATGGGTCCTCTCCCACCTTAGATCCATGAAAGTCCAGAGGGTTCATCCTATGAAGTCCCAGCCTCGAGCCTCTACTACAGAACCGTTGTTGTTGATTGGAACCACCTGCTGTTTCACCTGGTAGGTCACAATTTGGGCGAGCAGCTAAATGGCCGCCCTGAATTCTACGGTAGATACCGAGTCATTCTAAGGGGCTGCCGGGGCTGGTAGGGCAGGCCGCTGCACATTACCGGCCCTCCTTCTATTACCAAATCATGGAGGCATAATTCACTAAAACGAATCAAAGCACGAGTTAGGATAATAATTCTGGAACTGAATTTCAACGCACGATAAGGAGTATGAAATAAAGGGAAGTTTCATAATGACATCTCGTAGCCTCCCTGTCATAAGTGTTGCGCGCTTCATGATGTGATGTGAATTTACAGCACTTTGGACGCTTAAAACTTAGAAAATATGCATGGTCTTGTGTGTTTATACAAATATGATGCACTTTTACTTTGTTTTGGGGGAAATTATGTATTGGAGTTAAAATATGCAAAATAAAAGAAAAAAGTGCTGAAAATGGTAAAATTGCAGACTTCAGTACGAGCCGTACCTATGAGGTACGAGTCGTACGTTGCATCTGTGATAAAATTCAGCACAAGGCACCGGCCATGTAAGACTCTTTTTACGAGCCATACCATCCTGGCATGAGCCATACCATAGCAGTCGTGGAATATTACAGAAATATTGCACTTGTCTGAGCTCATGGTACGAATGGAAGATATGATTCGTGATGACCACCTACGACTAGCACCAAAGAGCCATGGTGAACTTCAGAGAAAATGTGATTGGCAGATCCGAGGGCATGAGGCGGTCACGAGTCATCATACCAAGGTATGAGTTGTACCACAACACTCGTGAAAATATTCAAAGAATGCTCAACTTCACAAGATCAGACCACGACAGGCATTATACGACTCGTAAGAGCATTGTACGAGTCGTACCAACTTCTAAGACTTAACCAAATTCAAGACTGTTGAGCATTGTATGAGAGGAATCTATGACTCATAGGTTCATGGTACGAACAGGTAGCGGCATTTAAATTAGTTTTCCTGTTAATTTAGGAAAACATTCTAATTATTAGAAAGTCAAATCCTACTTCAACTAGGAAAAGGAGTTACAAATCCCAATTCCACTCTATGAAGGAACAAGGAAGGCTTACTCTACTAATATAAATACC
>JACEIK010007977.1:0-11031 GCA_018107945.1 Datura stramonium
TTGAGGCGGTGGACAGGGGTCCGTGGCACGGACCCTATCACGCCAATTCTAGGTCGTTCCATGGAGCCCAACGCGCCAGGGAGGGTCCATGCCACGTTGCCCCTTTAGGCAGTTGGTCTGGCCCTCTCCCGCACGGTCCCGACTCCATGCTCATTCGACCTTCCTCTGGACCCCTTCCTCGTATATATTATACTCTAAAACTCTTAACCAACGTACGAATAGGCCATATAAACATTAGGAACTTACCGGGTGTAACATCCTCCCTCCCCTAGAAACATTCTTCCTCGAATGTCTTACTTTAGCTTATAGGCATCTTACTCTTATAACTACTTATTCTGGAAAAATTTCAGCAGAGTCTCCCCTATAATATGGACTATCCCAAAAATTCTAAAAGGCAGAAAATTCTAGTACATGCACTTCATATAATACTATCACAACTATTTCACAATAAGACTGGAGTCAACTGAGCAATACATATACCATAAATCATGAAACAACGATTGAATCAATAACTTACCTTAACTGCATAATCTGGACTAAGTCTGGAACAAGTGAGGATATCTAGATTTCATGTCGTCCTCAGCTTCCCAAGTCATTTCCTCTCTGTTCTTATTTCTCCATAGTACTTTAACAGAGGCAACATCTTTAGTCCTCAACCTGCGAACCTGCCGATCTAATATAGCTACTGGAATCTCTTCATAGGCTAATTCCTCGGTAACCTGGACATCCTCAACTGGCACAATTCGGGACGGATCCCCTATGCACTTTCGTAGTATCGACACATGGAAGACTGGATGAACGGATTCCAACTCTGAAGGAAAATCTAGCTCGTATGCCACCTGACCTATTCTTCGGAGTATTCGATATGTCCCAATAAACCTCGAGCTGAGCTTACCCTTTTTGCCAAACCTCATTACGCCCTTTATTGGCGGATTTTTAGAAATACCCAGTCACCTATACTGAACTCCAGATTTCTACGCCGTACATCCACGTAAGATTTCTGGTGGCTCTGAGCTGTTAGTAGACGTTCTCTGATAAGCTTTACTTTCTCTTCTGACTGATGAATTATATCTGGCCCAATTAACCCTGATTCTCCAACCTCGAACCAACCAACTGGGGACCTGCATTTCCGCTCATATAAGGCCTCATAAGGTGTCATATGAATTGTCGAGTGATAACTGTTATTGTACGCAAACTCAATCAGCGGTAAGTGTTCATCCCAATTATCTCCAAAATCCAGCACACACGCTCGTAACATATCCTCGAGCATTTGAATTGTACGTTTCGCCTACCTGTCTGTTTGAGGATGGAAGGTCGTGCTCAGATTAACCTACGTCCCCAGGCCTTTCTGAAAAGACTGCCAAAATTTTGCTGTGAACTGTGCCCCTCTGTTGGAAATGATTGATACTGGAACACCATGTAATCTGACTATCTCCCTGATATAAAGCTCGGCATAATCCTCAGCTGAGAAGGTGGTCCTGACTGGCAGAAAGTGAGCTGATTTCGTTAACCTGTCAACAATCACTTAGATGGAATCAAATTTACGCCTGGTGCGAGGTAACCCTGTCACAAAGTCCATATTAATTGCCTCTCATTTCCACATAGGCACTGCTTCTCTTGTGTCAGTCCGTTAGGTTTCTAATGTTCGGCTTTCACCTGCTGGCAATTAGGACATTGAGCTACAAATTCTGCTATTTCCTTTTTCATTCCCGGCCACCAGTAATTTTCTTTTATATCATGATACATCTTTGTTGAACCCGGATGAATAGAGTAACGGGAATAATGCACCTTGCCAATAATTTGCTGGCGAAATCCTGCTGCGTTTGGAACACAGAGGCGATCCCTATATCTCAAAACTCCATCTTCGGTTACCTGGAAATCTGTAAATTCCCATCGCTGAACCTTACATCTGAATTGAACCCGATTATGGTCTTCGTACTGCCGTTCTTTCACTTCCACAACTAACTACGACACTGCCGTATTCTGAATTACTGCTGCACTGTCTCCTGAATCTACTATACAGATGGCTAAACTGGCTAACTGATGCAATTCTCGGGCCAGTTCCCATTGTCCTGGCTTCAGGTGTACTAAACTCCCCATGGATTTACGGCTAAGGGCATCTACTACAACATTGGCTTTCCCTGGATGATACAAAATATTCACATCATAGTCTTTCAACAGCTCTAACCAATGAGGCTGTCGTAGATTCAACTCTTTCTGTGTGAAAATGTACTGAAGGCTTTTGTGATCACTGAAGATATCTACATGAACGCCATACAAATAGTGCCTCCATATCAAGGCATGAATTACCACGGCTAATTCCAGGTCATAGGTGGGGTAGTTCTTTTCATGCTTCTTCAGCTACCTGGAAGCATAAGCAATTACTTTACCATGCTACATCAGAACACATCCTAACCCAACGCCTGAAGCATCACAGTATATTGCACAACCCTCTGATCCTTCCGGCAAGGATAATACTGGTGTTGAAGTCAATCTATTTTTCAACTTTTGGAAGCTCTGTTCACATGCTTCAGTCCAATGAAATTTAGCTGCTTTCTGAGTTAACTTGGTCAAAGGGGCTGCTAAGGTAGAAAATCCTTCCACGAATCTCCTGTAATACCCGGCTAACCCCAGGAAACTACATATCTCAGTGGGAGTGGTAGGTCTAGGCCATGTTTTCATTGCTTTAATTTTATGCGAGTCTACCTGAATACCAACTTCTGACACAACATGACCTAGAAAGGCCACTGAATTCAGCCAAAATTCACACTTAGAAAACTTCACATACAACTGGAGATTCTTGAGGGTTTGGAGCACTATTCGTAGGCGATCCGGTGATCTGCCTCTTAGAAGGAATATACCAGAATATCATCAATAAATACTATCATAAACAGGTCTAGATAAAGTCTAAAGATACTGTTCATCAAGTCCATGAACAGTGCGGGAGCATTCGTCAGTCCAAAGGACATGACTAGAAATTCAAAGTGGCCATACCTGGTCCTGAAAGCGGTTTTTGGAATATCCCTCTCATGAACCCAAACCTAATGGTACCCTGACCTTAAGTCAATTTTTGAGAAATACTTTGCCCCCTGCAACTGGTCAAACAAGTCGTCTATTCTGGGAATCGGGTACTTATTCTTGATAGTGACTTTATTCAGCTGCCAGTAGTCTATACACATACGGAGGGAGCCATCCTTCTTTCTCACAAACAGAACTGGTGCTCCCGATGGTGAAGTACTCGGCCTGATGAAACCCTTATCTAACAGATCTTTCAACTGTTCCTTTAATTCTCTGACCTCAGCAGGAGCCATTCGGTACAGAGGAATGATATGGGTTGAGTACCTAGTAATAAATCAATTACAAAGTCGATTTCCTATTCTAGGGGAATGCTAGGTAGCTCATCGGGAATACATCTGAAAATTCACTAACTACTGGAATGGACTGAAGAGTTGGAGATTCTACTTGGACATCCTGAACTCTGACAATATGATAAATACACCCTTTTGCTATCAATTTTCTCGCCCGAAGATAGGAAATAAACCTACCTTTTGGAGTGGCTGCACTACCTGTCCACTCCCGTACAACCTCCCCTAGAAAGTGGAATCGGACAGTCTTGGTCCAATATTTAACATTGGCATAGCATGGTGCTAGCCAATCCATACTCATAATTGCATCAAAATCAATCATTTCTAGTTCTATCAAGTCTACTAATGTCTGACGACCAATAACCTCTACTATGCATCCCCGGTAGACCCTCTTGGCTATGATAGAGTCACCGATGGGTGTAGAAACTGAAAAAGTTTGCTGAAGTAATTTTGGCGTAATATCGAACTTTCGAGCCACTAATGGGGTAACGAAAGACAAGGTGGATCCTGGATCTATCAGTACGTAAACAGAATGAGAGAAAATGTCCAGCATACCTGTCACCACATCGGGCGATGACTCTGACTCCTGTCGTCCCGGTAAGGCATAAGTGCGATCTGGACCGGTACCTGAGCTAAATGCCCTTGATCTGCCTCGGCCTCTGCCGGCTGGAGCTGAGGGCCTATGCCCTGCTGAAGATATTGGGGCACGTGATCCCACTGAAGATCTATCATGTCTGTCCCGATCACTCTGACCCCTGGCTGGCAAATCCCTCATCTAATGACCTTCCTGTCCACAAGTATAACATGCTGTGGAACCATACCTGCATGCCCAGAGTGATGTCGACTGCAAACAGGGTAAAGCGGCACGGTGAATCTACTATGCTCCATTCCTCTCTGCTGCTGTGAAACTGCTGACCGTCAGCTCTCTCCGGGTCCTGACTTCCCCCGAGGACCAGATCCACTCCCCTGCTGCTGTTATGGGGGTGGGGGTCTGGATGTTCTACCTGAAAATCATGGTCTGGGTCCATCCTGGGACTCTACCTGCATGTCACTAGGTCTGGCCCTGCGGGTGCTGCTCCTGATTTGCCCTCCTTATCTCCCATTGCCGCTGTCTGATCCCTTCAATATTCTGAGCAAAATCCTGGACGCGTGAAATATCCATGTCCTCTCGCAGAGTGGCCGTAATACAGGTCTTCACATACTCTAGATTCAGCCCCATAATAAACTGATGCACCCTAGCCGGCATGGTATCCATAAAAGTTGGTGCATATCGGGCCAAGGAGTCGAACCTCATAGCATACTCTTGGACACTCATCGACCCCTGCTCTAGATGTAAGAACTGATCAACCCAGTCCTGTCGAATTTCCCGTGGTAGGTAGTGGTCCCAAAAAGCCTCTAAGAAGTTGGGCCAAGTCGGAGGGGAAACACCTCTCCCTCGGGACCTCTCCCAACTCTCGTACCATAGTACTGCGATGTCCCATAGCCGGAATACTGCTAACTCCACCGACTCCACAAGTGTATCATGCATTACCCTGAAAATCCGCTGCATCTGATCCAAGAAATCCTGAGGGTCCTCCTCCCGGTTCGTCCCATGAACTGCGGGGGACTCAGTGCGAGAAACTCCCGGACCCTCGAACTACCAGATCCTCCTGAGGACTCTGCGACCACGGGCATCACTGGCTGATGCTGTGCATCCATCATCTGAGCTAACATAACAACAGCACTCCTAACCTCCTAATCCGATGATATTGGTATAGAGACTGCTGGAGGCGATGTCGTCACATTTGCCGCTCTGAGTGGCTGTTGATGTAGGGGAGAGTGCTGGGGAGACCGAGATGAAGTCTCCCGTCGCCCTCAGATCGAGCTGACTCTGACTGAGGCACCCTGCTAGTGCCTTCCCCTGCTGCAACATCCAATCTCTTACCAGTCGTGGGAAGTTGCGGGTCTGCCATTTCTCTATAGATAAAAGAATATGGTAAGCTTAAGGACTCAACCCTATACTGTACAGCTCTATAGCACGATTGGATAAGAAGAAAGAGTAATCATCCTATCATGCCTCGCAGCCTCCTGCCTATAGAATGTGGTGCACAACACATCCATAGACAAGACTCTATTTTGCACATATTGCAGACTCCCTAGGATACGACCTGCTCTGATACCAAGTTTGTCAAACCCCACCTTGGAGGCATGACTGACACCTGGTGTGCTACTAGGATCTGAACTGACTGAGCCTAAGCACTTCTGTTACAAGCTTACTTCTCAATTCAAGAAAACAACGGGTTATATCTCGGCTGTAAATACAACCTCCGGCCGACAAGGCCTTATAGCCACCTGTAAGGAAAATAGTTAACCAGAACCAGTAAACAAAAGGGAATCCTATGCGGGCCGACAAGACCACCATGATGTCTAGTTATGACTACAAAATAAAACCAGTGTTAAGCTAATTATGGCCGACAAGGCCGCTAATCTGCCAGCTAAACAAGGCCCACCACGACCAACACTTAAACTAAAACACAATGGGCCCCACACGTCCAATAAAACCTAACCACAGGAAAATAGAAATAATCTACAAGCCTCTAGGAGTAATATAATGGTCGGGATAGGGCCCCAACCTACCCATGAACTATACAATCAAAGAAGTAAACCTTCTATTTATAGCTCCGGAGGAAAGGAGCCGACTCTACTGCTAATCCTGGCTGGAAGCTAAGAGGGACCTGCTCCTCGTCTATCTGTACCTGCAGGTAAGTAATGCAGCACCCCAGAAAGGACATCAGTACAATGTGTACTGAATATGTAAGGAGATAGTTGTAAATAACTGAAATAAGGAGATAGAACTGAAGATAACTGAAATAAAGGGGGTAGAGATCATACATGAGTAATAGAACTTCTTACTATCTAACTTTATTAAGAACTAAAGAAAACATAAACCTTACCTGGCCCCCATAAGTCAGAAGGTACAACCAGCACAAAATAACCCACCTGGGGCCCCCATAAGCCCTGGTGAGTACACCTCAGTCTATATACCCCTATCCAAGGTCACACTGGTCAACTAATAGCTATAGTCGTCCTACCAATCCCCTGGGTCTGCAACTGAGCCCGCTCGGCCCCTAACTATAACTGTGTCTGAGTCTGGTGGACTTCTGATATCTGCACCCCAGGCACCAGGCTCGACGGGGGTATATAATGCCAACCACGACATATGAGGACCTGGGACCCCATCTTCGTCCCTGGCGGACGGCATACCGCTCCGTAGAGCGACGTCATCTCTCCCCTGGCGGGCGTCGACATAGCTAATAACCCTAGGGTCGGTCACGAAGGCTATACAGACATAATCCATCCCAAACTAATATGGAATACTGGTCTCAGATAATAACAACAACTAATCATAATAGACATGCTACTGGTACTCTTACTGGGATTCAACTGAGTTATCAAGCTAAGAAAACTAACTTGCCAAATGAAACTTCCTTAACATACCTCGTTTGCTGATTACTGATTAACTGGCGAGTCAGCTCATATTCAACTACTCTTCTCAACTGCAATCGTATTATTAGAAGAATGAGGCTAATTCCAGTACTAAATTCGATGAAAACGATAACTTTATATATAAATATTAACTATATTTCAACTTGATGAAACACGGTCGAAAACTCGTAATTTCTCGAGAATCCAGAAGGGAGAAATGCTTACTTTAAGCCTGTAATCGTATTGACACTAGTTTGAAGCAATTCCAACAAATTTAGCTCGGCGGAGTTACGATTTGCCGAGCAAATTTCGTCAAAATAACTCCGCAGCGATGCTCCTTACAGACTTAAACTTCAATACCCAAAGTTAATTTGAATTCGGGTGGCGTTTTACGGCGTAAACGGACGAGTTTTACTTGTATTCCTCGTGGTTCCTCTCTTCTGCCTGCATATATATTGAAATATAACTTAAAATCAAAGGGAGAGACTTATATATACTTGAGGCGGTGAATAGGGGTTCGTGCACGAACCCTGTCGCGCCAATTCTGGGCCGTGCCATGGAGCTCAACGTGCTAGGGAGGGTTCGTGCCACGTTGCCCCTTTGGGCAGCTGGTCCGGCCCTCTCCCGCGCAGTCCCGACTCTGTTCTCATTCGACCTTCCCCCGGACCCCTTCCTCGTACGTATTATACTCTAAAACTCTTAACCAACGTACGAATAGGCCATCTAAACGTTAGGAACCTAAGGAGTGTAACATATCAGGCCTTGTAAAATTCAGTAAATGCATCAGACTCCCATAATCTGTGCATATTTAGACTGAGCAACTGGGTCACCATTATTCTTTTTCAATTGAGAGTTAGCATCATATGGAGTGGCTACATGTGTCACCTCAAAATATTCAAACTTCTTAAGAAGTCTTTCCACATAATGTTCTTGTGTCAATATTATACCATCTTCACTCCTTATGACTTTAATTCCCTTATCATATTTACTTCACCCAGATCTTTCATATCAAAATTAGTAGACAAAAATAATTTTGTACTTTTCACAATATTTAAACTTGTACCAAATATAAACATATTATCACATAGTCATTGTCTACCACTTTAGTATAAACACATTTATCCACTTCAACAGAAGAAAAATTGTCTCTCAGTAAGACTTGATCAAATTTCTCATGCCACTATTTAGGAGCTTGTTTAATGCCATAAAGAGATTTAATTAATTTACATACTTTATTTTCTTGTCCGGGAATAATATATCCCTCTGGTTGAACCATATAGATCTCTTCTTCTAAATCACCATTTAAGAAAACTGTTTTTCCATCCATTTGATGGATAAAAAACTTATGAATTGATGCTAAGACAATTAAAATTCGAATAGAAGATATTCTAGTTACTGGTGCAAAAGTATCAAAATAATCAGTATTTTATTTTTGAGAAAATCCTTTTGCTATTAACCGAGCTTTATATTTATCTATAGATCCATCAAGATTAAGTTTCTTTTTGAAAATCCATTTACAACCAATAGGTTTTTTACCAGGAGGTAAATCAGTCAATACCCATGTATTATTTTTTTTAATTGAAGCAATTTCAATTTTTATTCCCTCTTTCCAAAATTTAGCATCAGAAGAAGATATAGCTTCAAAATGATTTAATGGTTCCTTGTTAACAAGAAAAGTTTGAAAATCATTTCCATAAGAAAAATATTTTTTTCTAGGGCTTTTACTCCTTCTTAATTCCTCAATATTAGAGGTAATCTCATTACTTCTTTCAACAGGTCCATGAGAAATTTTATCACACAGTGAAAAAATATGTTCAAAGAATTCTGCATTCTTTGTCTCAATAATGGTATTACAATCGAGCACACCACTCTTTAAAACAAGAAATCTATATGCAGTACTATGTTTAGCATATCCAATAAGCATGCAATCAGCTGTTTTAGAACTTATTTTTCTCTTTTTAGGTTCAGGCAAAAGAACTTTAGAAAGACACCCCCACACTTTTAAATATTTCAAATTAGGGTTATAACCTTTCCACAATTCATAAGGAGTTTTGCCAGTTCTTTTATGAGAAATTCTATTTTGCAAGTGACATGCAGGCAAGATTGCTTCACCCCACAAATTATTAGATGCATTAGAGCTAACTAACATNCGTTACCTTCCTTGATGATTCTGTTCTTGTGCAAGACTGGAGTATGGGATGCAGGCAAGATTGCTTCACCCCACAAATTATTAGATGCATTAGAGCTAACTAACATGGAGTTCATCATTTTATTCAATGTTCTATTTCTTCTTTCAGCTGCTCCATTAGACTCGGGATGGAGTAATTCCTTCTTTTTCACAAAAAGCATTTAAAGATAAATATTCTCCACCTTTATCAGATCTAATTCTCTTGATTTTTCTACTTCGTTGATTTTCAACCGCACTTTTATAAGAAATAAAAGCAGCGTAGGCATCATCTTTATTTCTAAGTAGATACAACATAGTAAATCTATGATGTCACATAATATCTTTTATCACCTCTAGTCATGGTTTGTTTTAAATCACCTAAATCGATGTGAATCAAAGATAATAATTCAGTTTCTCTATTAACTGAAAAACATGAGTTTTTAGTAATTTTAGTTTCAGCACATATTTCGCACTTGTCAAAATTAGTTGAGTCTAAACCAGATATCAAACCAAGTGATTGCATATTTTTTATATATTAGACATTAACATGTCCTAATCTAGCATGGCATAAAGAAATAGACTCAACCATATAAGTAGAAGTGGATGCCTTTTAATTGATTACATCCAAAACATTGAGTATAAAAAGTCCCTGGTTACAATAACCCTTTCCCACAAACACATTATTTTTTGTCATTATAATCTTATCAGATTCAAACGACACTTCCACTCCAGCTTTCATTAGCAAGGCTACATAAATCAGATTTGCCGGCATTGTAGGAACATGTAGCACATCCGCAAGGGCTAAAGTTTTTCTTGAAGTAAGTTTCAAGAGTACTTTACCCGTACCCAAGACTTTAGTAGTACTTGAGTCTCCAAGGTAGATCACTTCGTTGTTATCTCCTATTGGTATATAGGAGGTAAATGCTTCTCGATTTGTACAAATGTGTTGAGTAGCCCCAGAGTCTACCACTCATTTGTTTATTTGTGCTACAATGTTTACTTGAGAAATAACAGCTGCAATAATATCATCTCCTTCAGCTAAGTTAGCCTTGGGAGGATTACTTTTTCTTTGTCATTTTTCACTCTTTTCCTACATTGTGCGGCATGATGACCTGACTTTCGACAAACAAAACAAGGGCCTTTCTATTTCTTAGAATTTGGATTATAGGACTTGTAACTTTGAGACTTATTATCATATATTTTATTGTTGTTGCTTTGGCTTTGCACAAGATTTTCCTTGAGAGCTATATATCTCTGTAGCTTTGAATGACTCATTTCTATTGGTAGTATCAGGAATAGTTTCAAGAATAATATTATTTGTCATAGTTTCTTAGATTGTTGGTGAACAAAGATATAATATATCTCTTATAAATATTTCTTAATTTCAAAATATAGTTTTTAGAAATTAAGTAAATAGTACTACAATAATATTATAAGTAATATACAAATAATACTTGAGTCGTGTTGGGTATTGTCCTAAGAAACTATTTCAGCAGTGTGAAATATTTTTCCAGGATTAAATAAGCCTTCTCTATAAGAGGAACAGGAACAACAAAATAATATAAAACCAGCAATAATAAAATATGAACTATGAAAAGTCGAGGATTATTAAATTAATTTTTTGGCTCATACTTTAAAAGCTTGTCTTTGGACAATATATATAGAGATAATGAAGTGGTGAGACTTTGAAAAAGAAGAGGATGGAAATGAAATAAGTGGCTAGCTTTGCCACCAAGTATACTTAAAAATACCATGTGCAAAATGTTAACTTTGACACCAAGGCAATCTTTGAAATATCCAACACATGCATTAACTATTCATAATTATTTAGTCAAGTTTTTACCTCTCTATCTCTGAGATAGTGGTAAAGTGTGCGTACATTCTACCCTCCCCAAACCTCACTTAGTGGGATTACAGTGGGTTGTTGTTGTTATTGTTGTAAATTAAAACAGACGAAATAGAGAGACTCTAGGAATTGAAGTAATAATAATAAATAGTTTTAATACGGAAAGAGATAAATCAAGTACTTAATAG
>JACEIK010007977.1:21212-68323 GCA_018107945.1 Datura stramonium
GGCATTTGATCTAATGTGCAAATAATGTGTTTGATGCAGGATTACTAGGGCTGTTTATCGCAGCTATGAGTCATGTTCTTGTCACAACTACATGGTATTCATTTTTTTTCTTTTTATTCAATCAAAATTGCTGTTTTTGAGTATCTACGTGCATCTAATGTGCAAACAAATATGCAGCAGGTGCCCTCCCTGTGAAGTACACTAGGACAATGTAGATCACTTTGTTGGGGGTAGAAAGTAACTTGTACACGTGGCCCAATGAAAGATGAAACACGTGGCATTGGCAAAGGATGCTCATGTAAATTAGTTCAAAGACATGAATTGAGTGGAGCTCGACTACAACTTGTTTCCAAGATCACAGAATGATCGTTATTGGGAAAAAATGGCGGGAGCTCAAGTCCGGAAGATAACCAAGAACTCGTGTTCCGATAATGTTGCAAAAGAACAAAAGGATTGATATGTCAGATATATTCGTACTATATCCTGTAAACTATAGTCTATAAGTCAAGCATGTGTTGTTAGTCAAGCAGGATTGGTATTTCTTGATGCCCTTATCAGCATCATTCCATTCTTACACCATTCCCAAAATATCTCTATACTACACGATTTAGAGCAAATATATCTTTCATTAAAAAGGTGGTCTATTTATATCTCTGCTGTTACAAAAGTGATTTAGAAATATCCTTTTCGATTGACGGAAGTAAAAAATCATTTAAAATTTATTTTTTTGGCTTTTTAATTAAAAAAAGCCACGTAGGGGCATATTTAATCCTTCTCACAAAGTTTAGAGGTATATTAATTAATCTTTTTCACACATGATACTTTTACCTTGTTTAGTTCAACATTGCTTTGGTGATCAAATTTCTTTTTTCACTCATCTTTTTGTTAACTAATACAAATATAGAAAACCAGTAAAAACTAGTACTAACAACGATATATCAAGTATAGTTAAAAAGCTACCAGTTGAATTGCACCTCAAAATGAGTCATTTTTCTAATTATATAAGTCTTTAATATCAGTTAAATCAGATACAAAATCTAAAAAGAGTATGCAAGATAGACTACATACTCTTTTCCATTATGCTTGATTATCCATATGTTTTTCTTCTTGGAATTTGAATATGAGATCTAAAACAATTTTTGCACCCCGTTTGCCACTTTACTAGAACTTTTTTTTTATCTTAAGGGGATTCAAATATCATCATGAATTGACAAGTTTTATGCAACCCTCCTCCTTTATATAGGTTTTGGACCGGCAATGTGAGCAAGCTTCGTCCTAGCCTACTGGTTGCCAAAATTGAATCAGATAAAAATCTTGTTCAAATGGTTGGGATTGAATTGGAGCAGAGGATGCATATAAATATCAATCCAACTTTCTAGGGTAGTGGTCTTGTATTCTTTTCATTTGTGTGTCATCATATTTGCCATTTGTTACCCAACTTTATGTTACTGCTTCAAAGTGGAANAATCAGCCAGAGTCAGTGATATTTGCCATTTGTTACCCAACTTTATGTTACTGCTTCAAAGTGGAAAGACACAGTTGATTTATATGTGCTTCTTGTCCTCTAAACAGAGGCAGAGCCAGGAATATTAAGCTTCGCCAATTCTGCTTCACACATCATTTTTAGTAAATTTTTCATAGAAAAAAAACCTTTTCACTATAACAATAGTCATAGGTAATAAATATTAAGCTTAATGAAAAAAAAAAAAACAAGTCCTCATATCTTGTGCAAATAAATAAGACTTTTGTGGTTTTTAAAAAAAAAAGATGAATAGATTTTGATTCTTCGTAAAAATCTGATTTGAAGTGATATCTGTTAAAGAAATGGAGAATCTCTTTTGTTTTAGAGTGAAAGAATTTTTTGTACAAGGACTATACAAAAGTTACTGGATTCATCCGAACCCCCACATAACATTGTAGCTTTGCCCCTCCCTCTAAATAATGTTCTGTTACATCAGTCATCACTTAGCTGACATGGTCTGTACAGGGTTCAACTGAATCCCTTTCTATCAGAATTTTTTATATATGTAAAGAGTTGAATTCAGAAAAATCTCTAGTATGGTGGTAAAAGTGACTCAAAAATTGTTTTAGGCTGTAGGAACAAATTTCAGGTGTAACACTAATAGCCTGTTTGATCAAGTTTTTGGGAGGTCAAAAGTGCTTATTTTTTAAAAATGAGGTGTTTGGCCAAGTTTTTAGGAGGAAATAAGTCGTAGAAATTATTTTTCAGAAGCTAAAAAAAGTAGCTTCTCCTCAAAAATACTTATTTGAAAAGCACTTTTGAGAAAAATACACTTAGAAGCACTTTTTAAAAGCTTGGCAAAACACTAATTGCTGTTCAAAAATATTTTTTAAAATTTATAGGCCAAATACAAACCAATTCTTACCAAAAGTACTTTTTTAATAAGCACTTTTGAAAAAAATACTTTTTATAATAAGTTGATTTTAGAAGTTTGGCCAAATAGATGATAAACCTTTATTAGAATTCTTGGTTAAGAAGACCCCATGCTCTTAGCTGGTTTCTGTTTTGAGCATAAGGAGATGAAGTAAAAAAAAACCTATTGGTGATTTCTATTCCTTGAAAGTTATTGATTTGGTAAACTTTGAACCCTTGAGTTCATCAAATTAAAGATAAAACTTGTGCATTTCCAACTCCACCAGAATAATCAGGCACAGTAGATAAGAAGGTTTACTTACAAACTATGGTCCGACAGAGCAGTATTCCTCAAGCAGTGTATCTGATTCAAATTTCTTCTTGGCCTTTTTGAACTTACTATGAGTATTCAACGGTTAATAAGAAATCTCCTATTTGTGCTTCCATGGAGGTGTTTAAGTTGTTTGTAGCTTGTAGGTTTTGGGGGCAAATATTGTGACTAAGTATGATCAGTGGCGATGTACTATGCTGCAATTGAGACAATTCGATTCTCAATTGTTGTCTTTGAAGTTACTATTTACTCTACAACCATTGCAATGAACAACTTTTTCTATTCATCCAAAAAAATACAAATGAAAAAAAAAAGAAGAAAAAAAACCTACATGTAGCTTTTGTGATTAAGCTGAATAGAGTCCTTTCTCTGCCTTACTATTTCCTTGATTTAGGCTTTACCACTTCTCATTAAGTGACATACTATTAGAACTCCAGAAAAATAGTTTTGTTTTAAACTTGTAACTTCTAGATCAGTCCACTGTTTCTAGAGATAAGTTGGAGTTGTAATCAATACACACCGAGAGACCTACCATACATGTCAAATTTAGGACTCCAAGACTACCTCAATCATAGGACTTTCTACTCTTTCAAATTTTGATAGTATAATGATAAAACGACATGCTATTTTGCTAAGCTAGCATTGTGAGAGTACACAACTTTTAAATTACACAAATGTGCAAATTATTTTTATAGAGGAAATAAGATCTCTTGCGAAAAAAATGACCTTTATCAGATCTGTTATATATAAAAATAATGATCTCTTGTGTGAAAAAATGAGGATCTCAAAAAAATTTGCAGCAACTGCTTACCATTGAAAATTAACCTCCACAATTTATCTCAAGCCAGAGCATACACATACAACCCAGAAAACAATTCAACTAAATCCCAAAATTTCATTTTGAAAGAGGAGTGAAACACATACATGATTTAAAATAAAAAAGTTACAGCAAAGAAGATATACTCCATTTCCTCACCACTTCGTAGTGTGGAAATCGAAAAGCCGCCGATGAAATCCACAAAAATTAGAGCAAAAATTAAAGAGGAGGAATAAGACTCCACCATAGAGAAAGTGATACGCTGCACGACCTAAGGATTCGTCTTAAACTTAACTGTTTTCCTACGAATGAAACAAGTCTTTAGACGTGTTTCACTTGAGTAAATAAGAATAGTAAGTAAATAAGACAATGAATTTAGCGTGGAAAGAACCCGACTCAAAAGGTGAAAAACCACGACCTGTACTCCACAGGATTTTCTTCAACTTCACTAACTCCAAGCCTCTTCAAAATGCATATTATAACTCTAATAATCTAAAGGAATTGTAAACTCTAATTCCTAGCTTCTTACACTCCTACCTTGTAAAAGGTATTTCCAAACATCTTGCTAGTAACACTACTTGAAGACAAAATCTTCTTAATCCAGTTTATAACTTAATGAATTAAGAATACATTAATTACAACTCAATAACAAACTTCTAGTACAAGATTGCTAACTCTAGCTTATCACTTTACTAGAACAAGTCTGTCTAACTTCTTCACACTCAGATTGTTGCCAGAATCTCACCCAATTGCAATGTGCTCTTTTCTCTCTTTGTCAGTGTGTACTCTTCTGAGAAGTCATACTTCTATATATACACAATTCTCCAAAGAGTTCTTCTTCCTACTAATCTCTTTGTGGCTATACGTTTGCCCGCCTTAGAGTTCCACTCCATGTAGGAGTCTTCCTTCGAGTTAATTTCTTATTTTTGTATGTATTGCAATCAAACTCCAACTCTCATATTTTAACCTTGTGTTGATTTTGCTGATTTTGTTTCATACAACTTATCCAATCCTTAATTCACGCTCCTTTATTTCTTGAAATTTTCAGCTTCTTAAGCAGTATATTTGATACTTCATTGGAACAACTTTACTCACCTATTTCATCAACATATTATCAATCATCAAAACTACATAGGACCCAACAATTTTTTCCTTTTTGATGATGAAAAACATAATGTCATATATGCTTTGACTTTACCTATAGACAAAAATCACTTAATTAAAACATGTTAGTCCATTGGGTTATAAATATTGCACTGCCAATCATATTTATTTTTCTTCCCCCTTTTGGCATCATCGAAAAGGTGATTCAATGGATTATAGCCAAACACAATAGTCAAACATTCTATTGCCACCGGGGCAATTACCAAGACAATCAGGATAAATTTATCATGACATGGTAAAGCATTAAAAAGTGCAGGAGATAATAACCAATTTATGAGAAAATAAGCAATTCATTCATAGAAAAAGATGATTCTTAATACAACTAACACAATACTGAAAGCAAAAACAACTAAGCCTGAGAGGGAAAACAACAAAACTAGGGACAAGCATGAAAGAGTCTAGGATGGAGGAACTGAGGGAAGCAACTGAGACAGGCATTGAATAGCATCAACATTTGCAGCCCTCTCTGAGTCAAATATGTCTTGTAACTCAGTGATTTAGCTTGAAGAGCTGCCTTTTCTTGAGCATAAGCAACATCCAATTCAACTGTCTTTTCTGCCAGAGCATTATGCATCCTTTGAAAATGGGTGTCTGCTCTCCTCATAGAAACAGGTAGATCAACATGTTTCACATCCCTAAGCACATCCTTTGTTGTCTAAAAGGTCCATACTTGAACAAGGACTGAATAATCCTCAAATACGTGAGACAATCAAAATGCATAGGGGAGGGAAATGCCCCCTGTCTTCCTTAGTGAGTACCCGCTGCACATGCTTGACCATGAGGCTGGGTAAATCAATCTTGACCTCAGTGTCAAGAAGCTCCATTAAGGTGAGGTCAAGATAATTTGCCTCAGACCTCCTCTCCTTTCTTGGGATGAGAATTTTATGCACAACATCAAAGTACAACTGATTGAGAGGTGACATTTCTTTCTTTTGAACATGGCGATGTTGAGCAAGAGATGATTGTCCTGAAAATTTTCTGCAAATGGCTCTAGCAGAGGACATATTGTCTAGTGGTGGCCACTCAAATTTTACATAGTGATCCCATCCACCACTGGAAATACCCAAGATTCTTGCCAAGTCTTTAGCTACCAGATGAATGGAAACTCTCCTGATAGTGGTCGAAAAAAGGGAACCACTAGCGACTCCTCTAGCATAAAACTCAACAACCTCTGGTTTACCAAACTTCCTCTGTAGGTCACCTTGATGAAACAAGGATGTTCAACCTTGAGCCTCCAATTTTACAAGTAATATGACCATTTTTGGGACACCAAAACTAGTCACCACCCTTCCTCTAAGAATATCACATTTTTAAAAGTGGAGTAAATGAGAGAGTTGACCATTAAAGATGCCAGAGGTATCAATTTCAGCAAACACATCATCATCAGAATCAGTACCATGGGAAGGACCAGGTCGAGATACCCATTTCAATGATCGGGTTTTAGTAGAGGGAGAAGGGTCCTTTGAAGCTGAGGCGGAAGAGGGTTTGGGAGATAGTTTGGTAGAGGTTTTGGAAGAAGGTTTGGAGAGGGGTTTTGTAGAGGATTTGGAAGAGGATGTAGGAGGGTTTTTTGAGGTAGTTTTAGAAAAAGACTTTTTGTGAGGAACCAGATGGAAATGGTGGGATGGGTGAAGAAGTGGAGAACTGGGTTTTTAAGACGTTCCAAGTAGCAAAATCGGACAATTTCATGGGAATGGGAGAGGGAATATTTGGAGAGGGAATTTAAGAAGGATGGACCACCAATTCATGAGATGAGGAAGTTTTTTCTGAAAGAGTGGTGGAGGTGCTGCTTGAATAAGAAGAAGCAAAAGCCACGGTGATAAGTTTTGAGGATTTAGTGTAGCAATTGTGAATGGGTAATTGTTAATTTGTCCAAACTACCACCTTATAAGAGAAAAAATGGAAAATGAAACATGCAATATGACTGCTCTTCAATGGGGTAGCAGTGGGAGATGTGATGGATGATGGGGTGGTAGTTGCAGCTTTATGGGAGAGAAAAAGAGTAATGGCGGTTATAAAGAGCATTGAGGAGATGGAAAAATTAGGCCTAGCTATTTCACATTTGTAGTAAAGTATCAATTGAGAGAGAACATACCTGATGACTATGAATTAATGCCCATAAGTTCTTTTCATCAGAAAAAATCCTTGTACAGTCTAATACACAAGCATGTCAAGTTAAATTTTAACCTGGAATAGGGACACATAATTAAATGTGTAAAGCTAGAACGAATAACTAATTTAGCCATAAAACATAAAAATTTGCATAATCTAGCCAATCATTGAAGGAGGCCTATGCAATCTTAGTCATCCCCAAGTATAACCTGTTCCTTTCAAACTATTCCCTGCTTAAGACTTTGGTAAATATATCAACAATATTCTCTTCAGTAGAACAAAACATAATTGAAATATGACCTTTCTCAACATTGTCTCTAAGGAAATGATGTCGTATGTCAATATGTTTAGTTCCCTTATGTTGAACTGAATTTTTGGCAATGTTGATGGCACTAGTATTATCACACAAGATTGGAACACATCCAACATCAATACCAAAATCCAGTAGTTGTTGCTTGATCTATAGTATCTGTGCACAACATGATCCGGCCGCCACATATTTAGCCTCAACAATAGACAAGGCTACTGAGTTTTGCTTCTTTATGGACCACGAGATCAGACATGGTCCAATGAAGTGTGTCATCCCTGTAGTGCTTTTCCTATCAACCAGATATCCTGCATAATTAGTATCTGCATATCCTACCAAGGAGAAATTACTTCCTTTAGGGTACCACAACCTCAAATCAGTTGTTCCCTTTAAGTACCTCAAAATTCTGTTGACAACCTTGAGATGTGATTCTTTGGGATTTGCTTGGAATCTAGCATACAAACCAACACTGGAGATAATGTCAGGTCTATTAGTAGTGAGATATAGAAGAGAGCCAATCATACCTCTGTAAAGCTTCTGTTCTACAGATGGACCTGATTCATCAAGGTCCAATTTAGTGGCAGTGGAAATAGGAGTATCAATCTTCTTAGCAGTCTCTATGTTGAATCTTTTAAGCAGCTCCTTCACATACTTCTGCTGATCGATCAGGATCTTAGTGGGAGTTTTCTTAATTTGTAATCCAAGGAAAAAATTCAATTCTCCCATCATACTCATTTCAAACTCTCCATTCATTATCTTAACAAACTCTTGAGTCATGAGGCAATTGGTTGAGCCAAAAATGATGTCATCCACATATACTTGCATAATCAATAGATCCTGTCCTCTTGTTTTCAAGAAGAGCCTATTGTCAATTTCCTTCTTGTGTGCCCATGCTGCAACAGGAATTTTGAAATCCTTTCATACCAAGCCCTAGGAGGATGCTTCAGCCCATAAAAGGCTTTGTCTAGTTTGTAGACATGATCAGGAAATTTAGAACTCTCAAAGCCTAGAGGTTGCTTCACATATACTTCCTCTTTTAAGTATCCATTCAAAAAGGCATTCTTAACATCCATTTGATAAAGAGTGAATCCTTTGAAAGCTGCAAAGGCTATGAGTAATCTGATTGCTTCAAGTCTTGCAACAAGAGAAAATGCCTCATCATAGTAAATTCTTTCTTCTTGATTATAACCTTGGACCACCAGTCTTGCTTTGCTCCCCGTAACTATTCCATGCTCATCTAGTTTGTTTCGAAATATTCATTTTGTTCCAATTACAGATCTTCCTTCAGGATGAAGTACTAGGTGCCACACTTTGCTCCTTTCAAACTGGTTTAACTCCTCTTGCATAGACAATATCCAATCTTCATCAAGAAGAGCCTCTTTTACCTTTTTAGACTCAAGTTTGGATAAGAAGGCACTAAAGGCCCACAAGTTTTTCAACCCTGATCTGGTTGTGATCCCAGGAGTGAGATTAGTGAGGACATTTTCAATAGGATGTGAATCCTGATATTTATAGCTTTTCAACATCAATCCTTGTGAAGTTCTTGTATCCGAGTTGGTTGGCTGCACTGATGTTTGCTCAGCTTCATTATTTGTTGTTCCCCCTGTCAGTGAGCCCACATTCTGTTCAACAATTAAAGAAGGTGATGCAACTTGTTCCTAAGTATATTCATCAGTTTCACTTTCATCCTACATGTTAGTCTCAAACATAACACAAGATTCATCAAAAACAATATGCACATTTTCCTCAACACAATTTGTTCTTTTATTTAACACCCGGTAAGCTCTACTATGTTGAGAGTAGCCCAAGAAGATTCCCTCATCACTTCGGGCATCAAATTTTCCCAAATTATCTTTTCCATTATTATGAATAAAGAATTTGCACCCAAAAATTCTAAGATGAGCAATATTAGGCCTTCTACCCTTGAGTAATTCATAGGTAGTCTTCTCTAACATGGGTCTATTTCTACATCTATTCACTATATATCATGCAGTATTTATGGTCTCAGCCCAAAACTTTTTGCAAGATTACTTGCAATCATCATTGTTCTAGCCATATCTTCTAAAATCCTATTTTCTTTTTCAACTACTTCATTTTGCTGCGGTGATCTTAGAGTAGAGAAATTTTGATCTATTCCTATCACGCGCCACCTCGGGAGGCATGACTGACACCTAATGCCACACTGGAACCTGGGCTAACCTGACTGGGCATATGCACCTTTGGTGCCTGCCAACAACTCAAATCAAGAAAACAAACTACTATATCTTGGCTGTAAATACAGCCTCGGGATGATAAGGCCACTCAGTAAACCTGAAAAAGAAAACAGCTAATGCAACAAAGTAACAATATAGGGATCCTATAAGGGCCGACAAGACCGCCATGCTGTCTAGTTATAACAAAATAAAAACAGGCAGTCTTATTCATTCTATCGTCGACAAGGATGATAACTAACTAGGCCTCACGTGTCCAACACAAAAAATATAACATACACAGGCCTCACACGGCCAACAACAACCAACAACTAAAAAGTTGTAGTCCGCAAGCCTCTAAGAGTGGAATAGTGGTCGGGACAGGGCCCCGACCTACTCAAAAGTTGTATAATAAAAAGAGCAAACCTTTCTAAATATCAACTATGAAGAAAAGGAGCTGAGTGAGCTGCTAAATTTGGCTGATGGCTAAGAAGGTCCTGAACAACATCTATCCACACCTGCAGGCAAGTATGCAATGCCCCATAGTTGGGCGTCAATATAATATGTACCGAATATGTAAGGAAGTAATGGAAATGATTGAATAGAACTGATAAAAGAACTGAAAGTAAACAATATGAAGGACAATAGTTACAACCTGAATAGCCTCATAACTTGAAGTATAGCTAACCAGTAAGTAATACAAACAAGAACCTTGCCTGGCCTCCATAAGCCTGGAAGGTACAATCAGCACAGAATAACCCACTTGAGCCCCTATAAGCCCCAGCAAGTATAATTCAATCTATATACCCCTAGTATGGTCGATGTGAGTCAACGAGTAACTATAGCCAACATACCTGGCCTCTAGGTCTGCAACTGAGCCCACTGGGCTTCTATACTTGTGTTTGAGCCCTTTGGGCTCCTATAACTATACCCTGGGCACACCAGGCTCGACGGAGGGTCAGTGATTCTAATACGACATAAAAATAGAAGCCTATTCGTGGATGGACTGTAACATGGCCCTTTAGGCCTGAATATAGTCCTGTCAGACAACATATAGCTCCTCTGAGCGATCTATAGCCTCCTAGGTGATGACACAGCTAGTAACCTCAGTTGGTCAACGGAAGGCTATACAGGGTGGGGTCAGTCCTAACCAAAATAGTAAACGTTAATCTCAAACTAACGGTAGCAACTAATCACAACATACATGCTTATGGATTTCTTACAAGGACATAGGTCGTATTACTATACGACAAGAATAACTTGCCGAAGAGATTATCCTTAACATACCTCGAATGTCAATTCTTGTTTATACAATTGGTTCCAACCTATAGCTGGGGATTCCACTCAATTGTAGCCTTTATGCTGAGAGAATAGGGATATTTTCAACACTAAGAGTTGAAAAACAATGATATCTTTCAATAATATTAATTGTAATTCAACTCCATTTAATTCGGTCGAAAACTCATAAATTCTAGAGAGTTTAGAAGGTAGAAATGCTTACCTATCACTTGTAGTCGCGTAAAAGTCAATTAGAAGTAATTCCAAAAACTTTCACTCGAGGGGGTTTCGGTACTCTGAGCAAATTTTCAAGAAATAACACCGCAGGGACGCTCCTCGTAGGCCTAGAACTCGTTATCCAAGATGAATTTACATTTGGACAGAGTTTAACGGGGTAATTTTGCTAAAAACCGACAATAAATTGAGAGAGAATAGTCATAGGGCCGTGGTCTGAGTTTGGGAAATATTTAGTGACTTCACATTTGAAACATTTATATATAGGAGGTGGTGGACAGAGGGTGCAGCGGGCCAGCCATAGCTCCTAGCTAGGGGTGCGACACGCTAGCCATAACGCTAGGCTAGGGGTGCCACACGTCGGCCTGGCAGCATGGCGCGACGCCTAGGTCACCTGGCCTCCGGTCCCAGCCTCCTGCTCGCTCGATGCCGTGTTCGTATACTCATCCCCCGGGCCCTTTCTTGCATGCGTCGTACTCCAAAACTCTCAACATACATATGCACGCGTCAGTTAAACGATAGAAACTTATGGGGTGTAACATCATCCCCCCGTTAGGAACATTCATCCTCGAATGTAATCTTTAGCTTAAGAGACTCAACTCCTTTAACTATTACCAGAAAAATTTCGGCAGAGTCTCCTCTGTAATCTGGACTATCTGAAAAGCTGAGACGCAGAAAAGTCCAACATAGGTGTCTCACCGGATGCTACAAGCAACGATACAATATAGCTCTATATCATAAAAGCAAATAACTCAACAATATTGATAATATAAGCACATGATGATAATTAAACAACTATCTCACCTCAACTGCATAATCTGAGTCAAGCCTAGAATAAGTGAGGATATCTAGACTCATATCATCCTCAGCTTCCCAAGTCATCTCTTCTACATTTCTGTTCCTCCATAATACTTTAACGAAGGCTACATCTTTAGTCCCCAGTTTACGAACCTATCAATCTAGCATAGCAACTGGAGTCTCTTCGTAGGATAACTCTTCAGTAACTTGAACATCCTCAACTGGAACAACCCGGGATGGGTCCCCTATGCATTTCCGTAGCATTGACACGTTAAATATTGGATGAATGAATTCTAGCCCTGAAGGCAATTCTAACTCATATACCACTCAGCCTATCCTTCGAAGGTTTCAAACGGGCCAATTAACCTAAGGCTAAGCTTGCCCTTCTTTCCAAATCTCATCATGCCCTTCATTGGTGAAACTTTGAGAAATACCCAATCATCGACATTAAACTCCAAGTCTCTACGCCACACATCAAAATAGGACTTCTGACGATTCTAGGCTGTCAGCAACCGCTCTCTGATGAGTTTCACTTTTTCTTCTGATTGATGGATCATATCAGGTCCAATCAATCTTGCCTCCCCTACTTCAAACCATCATATGGGGGACCTATATTTTCATCCATATAAAGCCTCATAAGGCACCATCTGAATAGCAGAATGATAACTGTTATTATATGCAAATTCAATAAAGGGTAGATGCTCGTCCAAACTCCCTCCAAAGTCTAGAACACACGCCCGTAGCATATCCTCGAGCGTCTGAATGGTGCGCTCTACCTGATCGTTTATTTGGGGATGGAAAGCTGTTCTCAAATTAACCTATGTCCCCAAATCGTTCAGAAATAACTGCTAGAATCTAGCTGTGAATTGCGCCCTTTGAAAAAAAAATGGATGCTGGAACACCTGTAGTCGGACTATATCCTTAATATACAACTCAACATAGTCTTCGGCTGAAAATGTAGTCATGACTGGCAAGAAATAGGCTGACTTCTTCAATCAGTCAGCAATGACCCAAATGGAGTCGAATTTATGCTTGGTGTGAGGTAACCTTGTCACAAAGTCGATATTAATTGCTTCCCTTTTGCACATAGGTACAACTATCTCATGAGTCAGCCCGCCAGATTTCTAATGTTTAGCCTTTACTTGCTGGCAATTAGGACACTGTGCTACAAATTTAGCCACACCTTTCTTCATTCCAGGCCACCAATATATCTCCTTTTTATCATGGTACATTTTCGTCGAACCTAGATGAAGAGATTAATGAGAATAATGTACCTCCGCTATGATCTGCTGGCGGAGCCCTGCTATATCTAGAACGCAGGGTCAACCTATAAATCTTAAGACCCCGTCTTCTGTTAACTCAAAGGACAATAGTTCCCCCTGCTGAAACTTGTCACTAAAATGTACTAGACTATGGTCCTCGTGCTGTCGCCCCTTCACCTCTACAACTAGGGATGACACTACTGTATTCTGGATCATAACCCCATTATCTTCTGAATCCACTATCCGGACTGCTAAATTGGCTAACTGGTGCAGCTCTCGAGCCATTTCTCGCTGTTTTGGCCTCAAATATGCTAGGCTACCCATGGATCTGCGACTAAAGGCATCGGCTACAATATTAGCCTTCCCTAGGTGATACAAGATGTTCACGTCGTAGTCTTTCAACAATTCTAGCCAATGACACTGCTGCAAATTCAACTTTTTCTACGTGAAGATATATTGGAAGCTTTTATGACCAGTAAAGATGTCCACATGCACACCATACAAATAATGCCTCCATATTTTCAAGGCATGAACCACTGCAGCTAACTCTAAAAGATGGGTGGGGTAGTTCTTTTCGTGCTTCCTTAGCTGCCTCAAAGCATAGGCAATCACCTTGCTGTGTTGTAATACCCAGAAGTACCTAAGACTAGACTCGGGATTTGAAATGAAAAGTAGTAGATAAACCCAAAATTTCCCTCAAAATGACTCGTGGTACAAGTTGTTGGTGGGTTTAACGAATCATGGGAAGCAGTCGTGGTTGGGTTCTTCTAGGAGGAGTTCTGTGACAACGGGTCTAAGGAAGACCTGTTGGTCGAAGTAACCAATCATGGGAAGTGAGTCGTTATGAGGGTGTTCATGTTCAAGGAGGCAGGCACGAGTCATGTAATGACTCGTTAGTTCGAGCCACGGGTTGTGGTATGCTTCCGTTGGAAGGTTTCTGAAAAATGGACAGTGGTTACAACAGGGTTACCACGAGTCGTGGGAGATGGGTACGACTCGTGGTACCTATCATCGTGGAAGGTCTGGGACTAGGAAATGGGATGAAGCAACGAGGGGAGTAACGACTCGTGGGATCCAGTAATGACCCGTTGGACCAGTCGTTATCACTAGCAGTGCAAATTTTCCAGGTCTTTGCATTAAGGTATTTTTGTCATTCCTAGGCCCTAAGGTTCTAAACTACATCATTTTAAGCTCAGTTAGTAGGGTTTTAAGGGTGTTAAACCTATTTTAAGTATCTCCACTCCATGCATGCAACTTAGAGCCTTTCCTTGAAAATCAAGTTTGAAGAATTTCATCAAATTCTCCCCAATTTCCTTTGGGCTTTCAAGTGGGAGTATGACTCAAATTTACCCAGGTACGTGAGGCTATGAATGAGAGTTCCTTTCACTCTCATGCTCTAAATTCTTCTCAATTCCATGAATTTTAATTATTGATTCAGCTTTCATGATCTTATGGGGTTTATTCCAATTCTTGTGAAATTCTCTATGATCTATCTATGGGTCAATTCCTTTCATGTAATAAATTATTTTTTATGATCTATGGGCAGATTTTATAATTATTTTGATTATTAATTTATAGTTTCAACTTCTACTTAAATTATGCACAATTATGTAGGCTTCATGAAAAGTCAATTTATGGTTCCATTATGATCTTGATCTTCTTAATCCCTAAATATTTATTTATGATTTATGATTAATTTCTCTCAAAGTACTCATCATGGATTTATGAATATCAAGCACATATATGTTTACAAGTATGATTGGATTTCATGATTTATGGATTTATGACTCTTGGCGATTTACGGGCCCTTATAAATGGCTAATCATATATTTCAAGTGGGATCCATCATGTTATTATTTATTTGTCCATGAACTTCATGAATGATTTTACAATTACGATATGAGCCCTCGTATGCATGTTTTTGGGGCGAGTGTCTAGCAGAGTAGACCCAACGTTCGAGGTAAACCCCATGGTCTCAAAACTACGTGCCACCGTAGGTATATATATTTATTATTGGATCCTTGTGATATCACCATGCACGCATGTCCCCTTTCTGGTAGACGGGGCAGTCCGGCCACTTGGGCGAAGTGGTGGGGCATCATGTAAGCTCTATCATGATAGTGTCGGTTAAGATGAGTCCTCCCATTGTTCCTCATGATTTATGCATGGTTATGTTCATATTAGCACAGAACTCTATTTATGTTTTTAATATAAGCTTTTCTTTTATGATCATGATTATGACTGGTTTACAAATGTTTGAAAACCTTGAGCCCTTATGTTTCATTATGATATTCACTTTATGATCACGTTGTCCCTACTCTTATGAACTCTTATGCATTTTAAGCTGTCTGTTTTACTTACCTTGCATACCAGTACATTTCAGAAGTGCCCGACCGCATACTCTATGCGTATTGCTTCATGATACGAGCTCGGATATTGAGCTCGAACCATATTAGTTAGACTCTCGAAATTAGCATCTCCGAGTCTTAGTTGGTGAGTCCTCGTCTCAGGAGCCCTTTACCGAGTTGTATTGAGTATTTCGGTTTCATACTATAGTGAGTTAGTTGGGGTCTTGTCCCATCAACTCATGAGTAGTAAAGAGCTTTCGAGGCATTACATGTATTCTATTTCGGCCTTGTGTTATGTATTCGAATGTTATGATATTTTCAAACTTCCGTTTTATTATATATGTTAGACTTCTACTTGAGTATGTTGATTTAGATATCATGTTCATGCCATGGGTCAACTGGAGCCTCTCGGGTTCTTTTTTCCGTGTCTTGATCCGGAGCCCTATGTTCGGGTAGAGTGACAAACTTGGTATAAGAAAATTGGGTTTTGAAGTGTCCTAGGGTGTCTAAAGCCCATTAAGTAAGAGTCTTTTTCATGAGTGTGAACGCGCCACACTTATGACAAAAGAGCTATGAGACATTTAGGAAATATTCCATTCTTTCATGATCTATGTCGTGCGATGAAATGTCTCTCTATCCTTCTAACTCGTGCTATACATGGTTGAAAAATCATGCTTCCTCACAGGCTGCGTCGACGAAGAAGAAGCTTGAGAATGGAAATGGACATGAGAATGGCAATGGGATGGGCACCAACGGACCCCACCAGTCCCATGAGGATCATGTGCAGGCCGGTGGCCCAAGTAGAGTTTAGGGCTACCATTTGGAGTACTAGCTCGACTTTGACCTTGATTCAACCAACGGGCGGTAGTGTATTTCTCAAAATGGGAATGCGGTGGCTATGAGAGTGAAGATTTTCCCGGGATGACCCTCAGGAGTTTCTTGGATCAAAAGGTGGATGAGGATCCACACGAGGTTTATTGATGAAGTGCGAAGATCACTCGGATCATGAGTGATCGGGGAGGAGTGCGCAGACTTAGCCTTGTATCGGTTGAAAGGGTTACACACATGGTTCGGGCAATGGAAGGGTAGCGGGACGAGTTTGGATCAAGGCCCATTAGTTGGATGAGTTCCATATCGCATCTCTGGATGAGTTCGTCCCTTGTGAGATGAGGAGATTAAAGTAGCGAGTTTGTGAACTGAAGCGGGGGTAGCATGACGGTACGGGCGTATGCTTTGGAGTTCACTCGTTTGTCAAGTATACACCGAGCTAGTGGATGATCGAGAGAGCTCGGGTGAGAAGGTTTATACATGGAGTAGTGAGACTACGAGCGAGGATTGTAGGATCACGATGCTTCATTAGGACATTGGTTTTCCCGATTGTGGTTTTGTACGACCTTCGGTAGATGAAGGCGGGATCGAGAGAGAGAGAGAGACAAGAGGGCCAAGATCAGACAATTATGGGTTCTCTCAATCAAGATCGTAGGTGGACATTGCCAAAAGTCTCATCATAGGTAATTAGCTCCGAGCGTCATCAGCCGACAGTGCCATCAAGCTACGCCAGGTGATTAGAGGAGCGAGCCTCGAGGTTCGAGGGCCGAATGTGTGCGAGAAGAGGCATACTTTCCCGACTGTGGGAAGTGTGACAAGAATCATATAGGGAGTTCTTGATTGGGTTAGATATCTAGTTTGGGTGTGGTAGACCGGGCACGGGCGCTGGGAGGGTCAGATTGGCTAGACGGGGTGATGGTAGAGGTCGTACTCGGGCTACCAGCTCAACGGTGCACCCTGCACACCCGGCTTAGCGGTGCGTCACAACTATAGGTGGTGGCCGGCACCGGAAAGGATTTATGCCCGCATCTCTATAGGAAATTACAGAGACTTCACTAGATATGGTTACAATATTCTAGTATTCCGCATTGATGTATATGCATTGTTAGATATAGGGGAGCTGCTTTATATTTTGTGACACCCTATGTTGCTAGTAGTTTTAGTCGATCACGAAATCCTATCAGAACCCTTCTCGGTCTCTACTCAATGGAGTGAATCGATTTATAGCTCGAGGGGTATATAAAAATTGCCCTGTCATAGTCCTTGAGAAAGTCACCTCGGCATATTTGGTAGACCTAGCCACGATGAACCTTGATGTTATCTTAGGCATAGATTGACTACATGCATGTTATGCCTTAGTAGATTGTAGAACTTGGGCGGTAGAGTTCCAATTTTGGTGAGAGCCGGTCATAAAGTGGAAGGGTAGTTCGGCTATGTCTGGAGGTCATTTCATTTCTATCTTAAGGCCGAAAGATGATTTCTAAGGGTTGCGTGCCATCTAGTTAGAGTTAAGGATGCTACATTCCAAACCCCAACTATCCAGTCGGGATTTCATTAGTGTGAATATCTAGAAATGTTTGGATGATTTGCGGGAATTCCTCCCAGGCGGGGGAGATTGATTATGGTATTGACCTCCCTTCCTAATATGCAACCTATATCTATTCCTCCCTTATAGAATAGCTCAGTTGAGCTAAAGGAGTTGAGGCTTGATTGAGACCTTCTAGATAAGGTTTCACCGGAACCTAGCAAATCCCAGTCAGAATTGCACGGTGCTCTTTATGCGGAAGAAGGTGGTTCCCTTCAAATGTGTATTGATTGTCGGCAATTGAATAAGGTCACAATCAAGAATATGTATCCTTTCCCGAGGATTGATAATTTGTTTGACTAACTTCAAGGTGCTAAATTGCTCTTTGAAGATATACCTCAAATCCAGTATCATCGGCTCGAGTTAGAGAGAGTGATATCTTGAAGACATCCTTCAAGACTCTGTATGGTCATTATGAGTTTATAGTTATGTCTTTTGGACTGTGAATCCTCTACTGACTTTTATGCATTTGATGAAGAGGGTGTTCTAGCCATATTTGAATATGTTCGTGATTGTGTTCATAGATGATTCATGCTACTCTAGAGAGAGGAGGAGCATGCCGCTCATTTGAGGAGGTGCTACGAGACTCTTAAGGATCGCCCGATTGTATGCTAAGTTCGGAAAATGTGAGTTTTGGTTGAACTTGAGTGGCGTTTTGGGTCATGTGGTGTCAGAATTGAGGGTGCGAGAGGTGGATTCTCAAAGATAGAAGCGGTGAAGAACTGGCCTATACCAGTGAGTCCTTCGGATATCGAAGTTTCTTGGGTTTGGTTGATTATTATATCGAAGGTTGAAGGGTTTCGTCCATTGTAGCACTATTGACTAAATTGCCCCGAGGAAAAGAAAGTGAAGTTTCAATGGTCATAGGCACATGAGAAGAGCTTCCAAAAGAGAGTTTGAAGAATCCTGACTCACCTCAACACCGGTGTTGACCCTACGAGGGCAGTGGGTTTGTGGTATATTATGAAGCTTCGAGATCGGCCTTGGTTGGTATTGATGAAGAACGGCAAAGTTATAGCCTATGCTTCCGAGCAGGCTGAAGGTCCATGAAAGAACTATCCGACTCCGACCTCGAGTTGGCGGTGATAGTATTTACCTTGAAGATTTGGAGACACTATCTATACGGGGTCCGTATAGATGTGTTCACGGACCACAAAGCCTACATTATGTGTTTGCAGAAGGATCCCTAAATCTACAACGGAGGAGGTGGTTGGAGCTTCTTAAAGATTATGATAGCAAGTGTCTTTTTCTCATCTTGGGCAAGGAAAATATGGTGGCGGAACGCTCTTAGGAAGGCTTTCTATGGAGACTGTATCTCATGTAGATGAGGAATGAAAGAGTTAGCGACGGATGTGCAGAGCATGCATGACTAGGAGTTTGCCTTATTGGCTCGACGGATGGTGGTGTCATTGTTGAATGGATGCAGAGTCATATTTGGTGACCAATGTTAAGGCTAGTCAAGATGAGGATCCTATTTTGGTGAAGTTGAAGGAAGCGGTTCGAATCATAAGGGTGAGTCTTCTCCCAAAGGGGAGATGATGTCTCCGATATCGAGGGTCATTTGTGTGTACTAGATGTTGGTGACTTAAGGGAGCAGATGTTGCATGAAGCTCATGGTTCCATATATTCTATCCATCCATGTGCCACCAAGATGTATCGTGAGCTACGAGAAGTCTATTGGTGGAGATGCATGAAGAAGGACATTGAAGAGTTTGTGGCTAAGTGTCCAGAATTATCAATTGAAAGGTAGAGTAGAGACCCAAAAATGTGCTTTAGGACATTGGTGTCCCTACTTGGAAGTGGGGAGGAAATCAATATAGACTTGATTATACGGTTGCCTCATACTCGTCAATAGTATGACCCTATTTGGGTGGTTGTGGACGAGGTTGACTAAAGCGGCTCATTTCCTACCCGGTCAAAACTACCGATTCCAACGGAAGATTATGCTAAGTTGTATATTTGGGAGTTAATTCAGTTGCATGGGCTTGCCTTTGTCCATCATATCGAGATAGAGGTACTCGGTTTACTTCCCAGTTTTTGAGATCATTTCAAAAAGGACTTGGTAATCAAGTTAAGCTTAGCATAGCATTTCACCCGCAAGCGGATGGTCAAGCGGACCATTGGACTGCAGGATATGTTGAGAGCGTGCGTGATCGATTTCAAGGGTATTGGGATGGTCATTTGCCTCTCATCAGTTCTCTTATAACAAAAACTACCATTCAACATTTAGATGGATCCATTTTGAGGCTCTCTGGCGTAGATCTAGATCACCTATTGGTTGGTTTTGATGTCGGTGGCTTGCATTGATAGGACCAAATTACTGTCCATGAAGTCCATGGAAAAAGTTCAACTTATATGGGACAGGTTGAAATGGCTCAAAGTCACCAAACATCGTATGCGAATGTGAGGAGGAGGGAGCTTGAGTTTGGAGTTGATGATTGAGTGTTTACGAAGGTATCTCCCATGAAGGAGTGATGAGGTTTGGAAAAAGGAAACTCGGTCCCGTTGTGTTGGTCCACTCTTGAATTGTGAAGCGTGTTGGTAAGGTAGCTTGTGATTTTGGAGTTGCCCTCGGGGTGGCTTTAGTACATCCAGGTGTTCCATGTGTCACTCTTAAAGAAGTGTTTAGGTAGTCAACTCTAGTTGTTCCGATGGATAGTGTAGGTGTGAAGGATAGTCTTATTTATGAGGAGGTTGGTGGAAATGTTGGATCGTTAGGTTGAAAACTTAAAAACAAAGAAGTAGCTTCCATAAAGGTTTGTGGAGAATCAACATATTGAGGGAGATACATTGGGAAGCCGAAAGTAGATATGATATCTAGATACCCACATCTATTCCCTTGGCTCGGTTCCGACTTGCGGTATCATTTCCTCCTTAGTATTCTATTGAGTTTCATGTTGATTCGTACCGCTCCATTTCCTTCATGTCCAATATATGTGTGATTTACGAATTTAGTTCAATCATGTATTCTAGTATGAAATTAGTTACTCCTTCGGTTTTGGCTTAAATGTTCGGCATTTGGCATAGTAGTTGTATTTCTCGGCTTTTCGTATGTTTACCCACATTCGAGAATGAATGTTCCCCAACGAGGGAATCTTGTAATACCACAGGAAGTGCCTAAGACTAGACTCGAAATTTGAAATGAAAAGTAGCGAGAGAAACCAAAAATTTCCCTCAGAATGACTCATGGTACAAGTCATTGTGGGTATAACGAATCATGGGAAGCGATCGTGGTTGGGTTCTGCTGGGAGGTTCTATGACAACGGGTCTAAGGAAGACCCGTTGGTTGATAACGGATCATGAGGAGTAAGTTGTTGCAAAAATTGGTCATGGTCAAGGAGATGACTCATTAGTTCGAGCCACGGAATTCGTGGTATGCTTATAGTGGAAGGTTTCCGGAAAATGGGCGGTGGTGACAGATGGTTACCATGAGTCATGAGGTGTAGGCAACTCATGGTACTGTCATGGTGGCGAATTTGGGGGTGGAAAATGAGCTGAAGCAACAAGGAGTAATGACCCGTGGGAGCTAGTGGCTGACTCGTGGGGAGCCGTGCTGACTGATGGACTGGTTATTATCGCAGCCGGTCTGACGGTTACCTGATTTTTCATTAAAGGTATTTTCATCATTTCTAGGTGCTAAGGTCTAAACTTACGTCATTTTAAGCTCGGTTAGTAGGGTTTTAAGGGTGTTAAGCCTATTCTAAATATCTCCACTCCATGCATGCAGCCTAGAGCCTTTCCTTGAAGATCAAGTTTGAAGAATTTCATCAAAATTCTCTCAAATTTCCTTCGGTCTTTTCAAGTAGAATTGTGAATCAAATTTACCCGAGTATGTGAGAGCTATTAAGGAACTCTCATGCTCCATATTCTTCTCAATTTCATGGATTTTAATTACAGATTCAAGTTTCATGATCTTATGGGATTTATTCCAGAGTTCTTGTGAATTTCTCTATGATCTATCTATGGGTCAATTCCTTTCATGTATCAAATCATATTTTATGATCTACGAGCGAGATTTTATAATTATTTTAATTGTTAATTTACGGTTTCAACTTCTAATTAATTATGCTCAATTATGTAAGCTTCTTGAAAAGTCAATTTATGGTTCCATTATGATCTTGATCTTCTTAAGCCCTAAATTATGATTTATGATTTATGATGATTTCTCTCAAGTACTCATCATGGATTTATGAATATCCAAGTATATACATGTTGAGGATTCACGGGCCCTTATTCATGGCTAATCATGTATTTCAAGTGGGATCCATCATGTTATTTATTTGTCCATGAACTTCATGAATGATTTTACGATTACAATATGAGCCCTCATGTGCATGTTCTTAGGAGCGGTATCTAGCACCGAGTAGACAGACATTTAGGTAAACCCCGTAATCTCAAAACTATATGTACTTACCCAGTATGTATATATATGTCATGACCCAAACGTACACCGGATCGTAGACATGGGACAAGGGACACTGAGAGACCCCAAATCGACCCATGACACATGTATACCAACTAATCTCTCATTAAATAAAGCGGAGATACTTCCCTTTTAAATATAGCGGAAACGTAACCACAGTGTAACCTCTGAATATACTAGACGTACATATAAGTTGAGTACTTCATGCGTATGCAGCCTCTACTACAAGCGATGGGTTGATAGGACAACATCCCCAACTAACCCAACACAATACTAAAACACAAGATAACACAAAAGTCGTCAAATGGCCTCAGACATGAGGACTCACCAATAAGGCGAGAGCGTAGGCGGAGATGGACTAAGGAGAGGATGTGCACGTCTTGGACCTGTATCAATGATACAACATAGAAAGTATGCGGTCGATCGTGGAATGTACAGTATGCAAGGTAAAGTAAAGCGGACATTTAAAGTAAAATAAACTCATAATTAAACATTGGAGGAGGACATCATGCTTGTATTATAAACTTCGTAAGAAAACATACATCTCAAGGCTTTCAAGTCATTCCTTACAGCATTCATGATCATAATCGTAAGTAAACTTTATCAAAACATAACTTGAACCAATAATATGAACATAACAATGCATAATACATGCGAAACAATGGTAGGACTCGTCATAACCGACACCATCACGGTAGAGCCTTTCATGATGACCCAACTATCTCCTCCCAAGTAAGCGGGGCCAGGCTACGCTTGCCCGAGGCGAGGAGTCGTGCGTTGACGTGATATCACATTTGGGGTATCATTATCAGTACAATATATCATTAGAAACCCATGGTGGCAAATAGTTATGAGACACGGCATAGTCCTTTGAATGTAGTGCTCGGTGCTAGACACTCCCAAAACATGCATCGTGAATCAATAACATCATGCATTAAGATCCATTGGCTAAAATATAGCATTTATCACCATTGATTCCCTTTAAAACATGATTAGCCAAGAATCAAAGGCCCTTTTTATCAACGAACATCATAAATCGATAACGTCATATAATTCGTCTCATAAATCGTAAATCATTCTTCAACATTTGGACATTGCCCAATACTTTAACATACTCCATTCTTTCAGACATATGCTCATAAACACTTAGAACTTGAAATCATGCTTTTCCATCATCAATAAACACAAAATATTGAATATTCATCATAAATCATAACTTTCATGAACTTTCATCAATGGGCATTTTAGATTTAAAAGCTTGAAATGCAATTTTAAAATGAAAAAATATAAGCGCCCACGATTCATAATTCAATAATTAAAGTTCAATTAAATCATACCCATGAGAAAAATCACATTTTCTTGAATTTGGATAAAACCCCATAGAACTTGCATAGGAGAATTCATGATTTAAAATGAAATTTGGGAATGGGTGTGAAAATTCACCATTCTAAACCCTACTTACTTGGGGAATGGGTGATTTCAAAGTTCCATGAAAACCCACAAAGGAATTGATGGAAACTTGGATAAGAAGGTCATGAATCTCCTAAAACCTCTCTAAAAGCTCTTGCATGGGAATGGTATGCATAAGGGACTTAACCCACCTTATCACACTAAAAAAAGATACACAAAACGAAGTAGTTTAGGCCTTAGGAACTTAGGAATTATGAAAACACCCCTTATTAAAACGTAAGAAAAGCTCTTGCCGGGGCCCCTGGCGAGGGACCTCACGAGTGGGTGCCAGGACTTTATGAAGTATACTTCCCAAAACACTCGGGGACACCACGGGGGACCCACAATTTTGGTGGTGACCTCGACTCGTGGTCACCACATGATCACTCTTGCCTCAAGCCTTGACCAGCCCTCAAGGCAAACCATGGGTGACCTCTGCAAGTCGGCGTGGAGTCGGCCACGGCTCGTGGTCGGGCCCGTAGCCTTCCTAACACGAGCAGCCACCCTGGCACACTAACCCTGAGTCACATTATGACTCGTGGTCATATTTCACGACCCACCTCACGAGTCGTCTCTTGCAACACGATGAAAATTTTCGAGTTTTTCTTACGTTTTGACTCCGGATCTGATTCTTGGGTCCTCGGGGTATAACAATATATATTTATTATTGGATCCTGTGATATTACACCACACATGCACGTCCCCGCACGGAAAGCCAGGATAGTCGACTATTTTGGCAAAATAGTGGGTAATCATGTAAGGCTCTATCATGATTGTGTCGGTTAAGGCGAGTCACTCCCATTGTTCCTCACCGATTTATGCATTGGTTATGTTCATATTACTTTGGCACAAGTTATGTTTAATAAAGATTTTCTTTTATGATCGCCCTTATGACTTATTTACAAATATTTTGAAAACCTTGAGCCCATATGTTTACATTATGATATTCACTTTATGATCATGCTTTGTCCTACTCTTATGCATTTTAAATATGCGTTTTACTTAAGTTACATATTCAGTACATTTCCAAGTGCCGACCGTATACTCTGTGTCGCTTGATGATACGAGGCTAGGATATTCGGCTCGAACTTACGCCCGGTAGCTAGACTCTCGAAATTAGCATCTCCAGTCTCGATTGGTGATTCCTCATCCTCCCCGTGTAGCCCTTTATCGAGTTGTGTTGAGTATTATTTCGATTTTAGACTATAGTGAGTTATTTGGGGTCTTATCCCATCAAATCGTTAGTAATAGAGGCTTTTAGGACATAACATGTGTTCAATTTCATCCTTGTGTATTTATGTATTCGGATATTATGACATTTGGGCTATACTATTATATATGTTAGACATCACTTTGAGTATGTTGATTTTAGATATCATGTTCATGTCATGGGTGGAGCTTAGAGCCTCTCGGGATTCTTTTATCCCGTGTCTCGACCCGGGCCTATGTTGGTCGTGACATGTGTTGCATCGGTACACCCTAACCCAATACTTGAAGCACCGGTATCTGACATATCCCCCTGAACCTTTCAGTAAGGCTAATACCGGTGCGAGATGTCAGCCTATTTTCAGCTCTTGGAAACTCTGCTCACAAGCCTCGATCTAGTGGAAATTCTGGCTGCACTACGAGTCAATCTTGTCAATGGCGCTCATAGGGTGAATCCTTTCCACGGGTATACATACCCCTCTGCAACCGGAAATTACGAGTCTGGGATTGGGGTTGTGGGTCTGAGCCACGTCTTTAAGTCCTCAATTTTCTGAGTCCACACGGATACTGCATCTCTAACACAGTATGGCCCCGAAAGCTACGAAATTTAACCAAAACTCGCATTTGAATTTGCATATAATTGGAAATGTCGATGAGGATGCAGGTACTATTGTGAGATGATCCACGTGTTCGGCTTAAGAGATAAACACTATCACAAATAGATCTAAATACGGCCTGAAGATGCTGTTCATCATGTCCATGAACAACTGTTGGGAATTCATCAATCCGAAGGACATGACAGAAATTCAAAATGACCATACTGGTCCCTAAGGCCGTCTTCGGGATATCATTCTCCAGAACCCGCACTTGATGATACCCGACCTTAAGTCAATTTTGGAGAAATATTTCGCCCCAGTGATCGAAACAAATCATCTATCCTTGGAAGAGGATATTTATTCTTAATAATAAGCACATTCAACTGCCAATAATCTATGCATTCGTTGGGAGACATCTTTCTTCATATAACCAGACACACCACGGTGAAGCCCTCGGTCGATAAAGCCCTTATCTAGCAAATATTTCAACTATTCTTTCAATTCCTTCATTCGGAAGGATCCATTTTAGTACGGAGGATGGATATAGGTTGCGTTCTAGCGGTAGGTCGATAGAGGAAATCAATCTCACACTGCGGAGGAATGCTGCTTCCTAGAAACTCGCTACCTATTGGGATGGGTAGAAGAGTCGAGTTACTGCTAGTATCTTGAACCCTAACAATATGGTAAATACAGCCCCTCATTATTTTATTTCTTGCTCAAAGATAGGATATGAACCTACTTTTGGCGTAAAATGTGTACCTTTTAACTCTCGCACTACCTCCCAGGAAAGTGAAATTGGATGGTCCTGGTCCAACACTCCACATTAGCAACATGGAGCTAGCAATCCATACCCTTAATTACATCAAATCAATCTTTCTAGCTCCACTAAATTTGCTAGGTACGACGACCAACAATCTTTCTTGTACAACTGCAGTAAATTCGTAGCAAAAATAGAGTCACCTGACGGTGAAGACACTTAGGAAAATTCGGCTGACAATCCAGCATCATACCAAACTTAGGGACACTAATGGAGTAACATAGGACAAAGTAGGCTCCGGTCTATCAAAGCATAAACGGAGTGATAGCAAACATCCAGCATACCTTACTACCAACAGTATGCGTGGGTGTAGCTGCATCACCCTAAATATTTAACATGCTTGGTCGAAAGTCTTGAGGATTCTCCCACTTTCTGTCCCTAGTGGTGTAGAGGACTTAGGGTAAAAAAACTCTCGGACCCTCAAACTTCCAGTTCCTCTAGTATATTCAGCGACAATTGGTACCACGGGCTAGAGCTGGTGGCCATCCGCCCGACCCAACATATAAAAAACGCTCCTAACCTCCTGATCGATGGTATAGGTATTGCAGGATTGCTTGAAGGTGGTGTGGACATATACGCTTCCACTGAGGGGGCTCTGGCGTGGAGGAGAATGCTGGGGAGACGGGGATGAAGATCCCTATCGCCCTCCAAATCGGCCGACTTTGCTTGAGGCACCACAGTTAAGATCTCTGCCCACAACATCTAGCTCCGACATTCGTGAGCTACATCGTGCGTTAGACATTTTCTCTGTAAATAAGAAGAATGATGTAAGCATGGGGATTCACACTATACAACATAGCTCTATAGCAAGGCCCCGGAAAAGAAAGGAGGGTATGCCTTTATCATGCCTCTTAGCCTCTTGCCTATAGATTGTGGTGCACAACACATCTATAGACAACACTCTGAACATGGCTTGTGGAGCTCCCTAGGATACGACATTACGTGCCAAGTTGTCGCCCCACCTCGGGAGGCATGGCGGAACCTAATGCCACACTATGAACTAGGATGACCTAGGCTGGGCATATGCACCTTTGGTGCACGCCAACAACTCAAATCAGAAAACAAAAAGCTTGCTATATCTAATTTGTAATGCAGCCTCCGGGACAATAAAGCCATGGAGCAAACACAGCAAAGGAAACGACTAACCCAACAAAGTAACAATAAAGGAGGATCCTATGCGGGCCGAAAACACCATCATGTTTGTCTAGTTATAATAAAATGAAAGCAGTGAGTCTTACTTATACTATAGCCGGCAAGGCGCGCTAACTAGATAAACTAGGCCTAACTGCGGCCAACACAAAAAATATTACATACATTAGGCTCATATGGACAGCAAAAACCAACAACTATAAAGGCGTAGTCCAAGTCTCTAAGGTGGAATAGTGAGCCGGGATAGGGCCTCGACCTACCAAAAAGTTGTACAACAAAAAGAGCAAACCTTTCTAACTAACAACTCCCGAGAAAAGGAGAGGTGAATGAGTACATTAAATATAGGTGATGGCTAAGAAGGTCCTAAATCCGTCTATCCGCATTTGCGGGAAGTATGCGACGCACAATAGTTGGCGTCAATACAATATGTACGAATATGTAAGGCGATAATGGAAATGACGGAATAGGGCGGCAAAAGAGCGAAAGTGAACAATATGAATGATAATAGTTCTGACACAGATAACTCACGAGCACGAAGTATAGCTAACATTAAGTAATATAAATGAAACACACCTGGCCCCATAAGCTGGAAGGTACAATCAACACGAGAATAACCCACACAGGCCCCCATAAGCCTTGGCAAGAACAATTCAATCTATATACCCCTAGTATGGTCGATGTGAGTCAACGGTCAACCATGGCAAGCCTACCTATCCTACGGGTCTTCAAGCCGAGCTGTAGGCTATAGGCGTGTCTAAGCCTTGGGCTCTTGTAGCACACCGAGGTCACATAAGGCTCGATGGAGGTCGGTGATACCCCGATGCGGCATAAAATTGAAAGCCCGTTCTTGGATGGAATGTAACATGGCCCTTTAGGCTAAGTATAGTCCGTCTTCGGACAACATATAGCTCATTTGAGCGATCTATGAACCCATAGGCGATGACACGGCTAGTAACCTTTGAGGTTGGTCGATGGAAGGATATAGGGTGCGCGGTCGGTCCCAACGAAATAGTAAACATTAACCTAAAACTAGCAGTGTGACTAATCACAACATACATGCTTATGGCTTTCTTACAAGGACATAGGTCATATTACTATACGACAGGAATAACTTGCCGAAGATATGAGCCTTAACATACCTCGAATGGCGAATTTTCATTTATCAATAACTTCCAATCTATAGTCGGTGATTCCACTCAGTGAAGCCTTTATGCTGAGAGAATAGGGCTATTTTCAATACTAATGTCACACCACATAGAGTTCCTAGTGTTTAACCGCATCAAATGCGTATGTTGAGAGTTTTGGAGTACGTGCATTGCGGAAAAGGCACGTGTGACGAGTACACAGGCATGAGAATCGCGAGCGGGAGGCCGGGACCGGAGGCCCGGCGCCGCCGGGTATCGCGCCTCAGTCGACGTTATGGGCGCGCGCCGTGCCCTAACCCACCGCCTCAATATATATAAATGGTTAAGCGTGAAGCTGAGAATTCATTATCGATATTCCCTTTGAGTGAGAATAAGACATGGAGATGTGAGTTTTGATTGATTTTCATCCAAATTACGCTGCAAATACCGTCAAATGCAAATTAACGTCGGGTAACAAGTTCTAGGCCTATGAGGAACATGCGGAGTTATTTGCTTGAAAATTCACTCGGTGTATCGGAATCCGCGATGAGTAGTCATAATTTCTCCAAATTGGATTCTAAATGGCCCGCGGGCATTAGGTAAGCATTCCCCTTACGAACTCTCGAGAAATTATGGGTTTTCGGTCAAATTATTCAAAGTTGAATTATAGTTGCTATGATTATTGAAATTTATCTCTTTTTGTTGAATTTAGTATTGAAATTGTCCTATTCTCTCAACATAAAGGGATTCTGATTAGAAGGACATTGATTTCAGGGTGATTCAAATCCCTCTTGATTGAATGAAATCGGCATTCGAGGTATTTAAGGCTTATCCCTTCGACAAGTCATTCTCATCGTATAGTGTTACGAATTATGTTTTAAACGTAGATAATGATCCCTGCTATGTTATGACTAGCTACTTCTAGTATATAAGGATCGGGTATGTCATGATTAGATGCTATTAGTAGATTACGATTATATATATGTTGTGGTTATTGCTAGAAAACGTATAAAAAGATTATATCATGATATCCCTTGTTGGGAAAGAACATGTTAAGTGTGACACACGCTAGAAGAATTATAGGAACTCCTACATTCTTAAGTTTATTGTGTTAGTAGAATTGGATGTTTCATTGTAAAGCCTAGACCTTAGAAGCTCGTGGATAGTTGACAGGCTGAGTTAGTAAGTTGAATAGAATGGCGCGACTAGGCGATATAACTACTAGTTTGCTTTGTATTGTCGGTAAGAGCACGCCCAGGCCATTGGCATACCTTCGCACCATAGGGCCAGAGAATCTAGATAGGATGGCCATACTTAAAGTCAGTGGCACTAGGGTGGTCTAGTGACAACCTTCCATCTAGTTAGCCTCTTTTGCTAGTGACTATTAATTCCAGTTGCCTTAGTATTCATCAATACAGTCGCTCGAGGAAGCCATCCTAGTCATTCGAGCCGAGATAGACCCATGGGTAACCTAAGGAAGGGACCTTATTAGTAGTTAGAGGTGAGGCCAACGCCCCAGCACATCTATAAGATACTCGGAGTTCAGGTTGCCGTGAGTGGCTAAGTCTATGTAAACTTACCTACAAGGTTAGGAATCTCCCAGAAGAGTCATATAAGATTTAAACTGACCAAGTTAAGGTCTAAATGACTAGAACCATGTTAGCATAGTAGTACCCCTAGGCTAAGAATTTCGGTAGGCTGCTTGTGGAGGATTAGGGATCATTGCTCAAAGCATGTTCGGTCGATGCGCGGCCCTAATCGTTCTAAGTAAAGGAACTAGAAGTAATTGTTCATCGTGACCCTACGGTTTCTTATGATTATAGTTGTCGAGCGAAAAGGGACATTGTGAGTATTGTTAGGCCACTCCAAACCTGCGCCTATCCGGTCTAGACCATTAGAGATTATGATCACTAGCGGGATCTACGATCTAACACGAGGTACACTAGGTGTGCCTTCTAGCGTATATAGATTATTCTAGGGGCAAGCAACGATTAGGCCCAAAGGCCAGATACGCCTTTAGAGTTGCTAGATTGAGACTTCGGTATAGCATATCAATTGGGTTTTCCCTACCCTAGGATCCTTCCATGACCACCCGAGGTTACTAGGCACATTGTCTTCACCTACATGAGGCTATTTGACATTGCTCCAGAAAGCGGTATACCGTCCCAAGGGACGATACAGAGAGAGCCCAAGGGCCATATTATAGTCATTCCATGGTGGACTATTATTTTATGCCATATCAGCATCTTGACCCTCGTCGAGCCACGGTGCCTAGGGTGCGATTATTAGAGTCCACGGGACTCGAACACGGCTACGGAATCGAGGCAGTGGGTTCGGTTGTAGACCCGGGGGACATGTAGGTTGGCTATAGCACCGGTAGAGTCATAGGAACCTGGATAGGGGTATATAGAATAAGGAGTAATACTTGCTAGGGCTTATGGGAGTCTTGGTAGCTTATTTCTGTATGTTGCTTGTACCTTTCGGACTTATGGGGGCCAAGTTGAGTTCTTGTTTGTATTCTTGCACATAGTTACAACTTATGAATATGTAATTGCACGGTCTTAGCTCATATACGTATTTGTGTTTTCTAGGTGTAGATTATGAATAAGAAAGCTTACGGAGTTAATTCTTCTGCCTTTTCTTTCTACTTACTTTCCAGTTTTAACGCTTCTATTGAAGCACATGTTGCCTTTCCCTTATTAGAGTACATAATATGCGGCTTACCAACTATGAGACGCTGCATTACCCTACTGACTTTAGACGAGCGAGGTTGTGAAATCTCCTAGTAGTTGTTCAATGTCAATAGTTTGGCCAACTCCTTTTTCATTCGAGTTTCCAGGTTGTAGGGATTACAATCTTTCATTTATACAATATTTGGGTAGTGGAATTACTGTCAGACCATTATCTGTATTCTTAGAGGCTTGCGGTTCATTATCAGTTCATTAACTTTTGTTGGGTGTAGCAGGACCATGTGTCTTATTTAGGTGTTGGTCGTTTAGGAACCTAGTATAGCCCACTTATTTTCCTTTCTGTTATAACTGAAGCGGTATCAGTGATAGCTGACCCAGCCACTTTGTGGATCACTGTGTATTTATGTTAGGTGGGATTATTTGTTTTCTTTTCTGAGTGTTCCGGCGTGGCCTTTTCGACTTGAAATTTGTCTTTACTGATCGAGATATAGCGATTTGTTTTCTTGAATATGGTCATTGGTAGGCACCCAGAGGTGCACAGCCTTAACCGAGGTCGGCCCGGTTTCAATGTGGTATTAGGTGCCGGTCATACCTCCCAAGGTAGTGTGACAAACTTAGTATCGGAGCAGGTCATATCCTTGAGGTCTTGCAAGGCGATACAGTAAATTTCTTGCTTATAAATGTATTTTGCATCACATTCTATAAGAAGGAGGATACAAGGCATGATAGTATGGTTACCCTTTCTTCTTATCAGATTGTGCTATAGAGCCAAGTTATATAGGGATGAGTCCTAAGTTTATTGTTGTATGTCTTTGTCACAAGTAATGTTTGATGTTGGACGGGCAGTTATGCAAGTCGTTGTAGCAACGGGGAGAGGGTACTAGTGAAGTGCCACGATTGTGGAGACAACCATCCTAAAGGCGGAGGCAAATGTCTTTTAATCCCCTCATCACCCTCCTAGGGCACCAAAAACTTTATAAAGTAATAGATATGCCAGCAGCATTCCCGGTTCTTTCTACAACTTGAGTAGGAGGTTAGGAGGATGGTATATATATTAGTTGACTTATCTCACTGGATATAGGATCGGAAGGGGTGATAGTTGTGTTGAATTACTGGAGGTACGGAAGAAGGGCAAATTGCGGGATTCTTACCTCAAACCCATTTGGATGTTGTACAATTTCCATACCCTGTTCTATTGTAGTAAGAAATAACATATTCCACCTCATAGTTTTGTTTCGGTATAACAAATAGTATAAGTATTGAGACGCGATGTCCTGAGTAAATAGTAAAAAGGAGTGCAAGATTCATTGACTCTGAAAAGTGTTAGAGGGTGGTTGAGGCCCCTAGTGTTTGCATAAGTTATCCTAGCCTTTATGGTAGTAAGGTAGGAGGGCGAATCGGTGCCCCGATTAGCATTAGAGTACGCATGAGGAGTTCATAAGCAATAAATACCCAGCAACAGTAAAGATGAGTGATGAGTGGTCTGGCATGAGTGTGCTAATGATGGTAGGGCATACACACTCAAGATAATGGTTATGACCTAGTTTATTATGTCGAAGGATATAGAGATCATATGAACAATAAAAATAGGCTAGAGTGCGGGTTAGAAGGATACGAATTGATAGACTTGGTTAGTAATATCTTTGGCGGTATGTGGCAAGGCAGACCCCAGTCTCATCCTCTAAGAGTAAGGAGAGCATGGTATTTCATACACCTCTAGGTTGAAGTAGACGACAGAGCATGGGACCCCTTCTTGAATGTCGAAAAGCATCGAGTGGCTTCGGTTAAGAGATAGTGAGGTTGTAACCTAGAATGCGCAATATCACCACCGGTTGTGGAGGTAAAGGAGCCGACACCGAGATTCTAACCTAGTACAACCTAAGAAAAGGTCAGTGGGAAGTGGCCTTAGAGATAGTAAGGGGCAGAATCATGAGACCTATAGGTCGACTGCGAGTTCCAAAGGTGGCGGGACTTTGTTAGCGAGACTATGGCCATGGTGCACTCTTGTCCATTACCCCGCCCTCCACCTAGAAGTTTAATGAAAGCACATCAGGTCGTAGAGAGACCTGCGATGGCATGGGAAGACAGAGATATCGTTGGTCGTGGCACCAAAACTCTAATGACCCGACGTGGGGAGGCTAGACAACAAAACGGAGCAAGCCAATTCGGGGTAGTCGTGCACCGCAAGGAAATGGAAAGTAATCAACATGAATACGGTTATAGGATTACCTCATTACCAGTTGTAAATTGACCTCATTTAAGTCGGTATAGAAAGCCTAACAAGATCAACTCATGTATTGCTGGATGGAATTATATTTTAGCTAAAGGTTATCTTGAGTTAAATGTTTAAGAAGAGTTTGGTTGCGTGGAGCCCAAGTATCTAATAAATTCCGGCCAGGGCTGTACCAGCTAGTGCAAGAATTTGTTAGGACATATTGGGGCACATGTTAATTTGAGTCGACTTCTCGTCACCAAACAAATAGCCAAGCAGAGCACCTGGTTGGATGCGGAGATGCATTGTGAGTGGAAATGTAGGCCCCCTAAATGACGACACAGAACGAGATAAATTAGGGGTAATTGAATAACGCATACTAACACATCGGTAGCTAAATAAGGAAGTTCGGTTTATCAGAATTTTTGCGGCGGGGTTATCGAAAGCTCTACCCTAACATATGGCATAGGGATGCAGTTAGGCGGCAAGTGGACATTCCTAAAAAATAATTCACCAATAAAGAGCATCATGAGACCTAATAAGAGGCAATCCCGGCCCTAGATTGATGGAATGTACAGGGATCCTCCAGGAAGATTGGCCAAGTGGCCTGAGATAGAATTACCTTCGGAACCCAGGATTTGTTCATCAACACTATGCAACGCATAGAAAGCCTTGTCTCGAATTAATTCAATTGAGGATATTCAAGGTACAAAAGCCCTTGATCCATAGAGGGACTCTAATAGTTACAAGAGAGCCATCTTGAGAACCAAAGTTGTAGCTTATTAGAGTATCATGGGGGGGGGGAGGGGCAATATAGAAATGAATTGAAAAACTATGAATAAAGTGACTACAACGAGGATATAAAGACCTTCCGAAAATTTAAGATAAGCGAGATCGGTTGGTGTTATACGGAGTTGATTTAGGTTATAGTTATTATCGGTTGTTTACATATATGTGACAGACCTATGTTTTGATTACAAGTAGCGTCTTGCAAGACGCTATGTTGAACTTTTACGTGTTTCAAGTTTTGGATAGTCCATATTATAGAGGAGATTCTTCCAAAACATTTCTAGCAATAGTTAACGGAGTTGAGTCGTTTAAGCCTAAGAGGATATTCGAGGATGAATGTTCCTAAGGGGGGATGATGTTATACCTTGTAAGTTCCTAGTGTTTAGCGCGCTGCGTGCGTATGTTGAGGATTTTGGGTACGATGCATGCTAGAAAAGGCCCGAGGGATGAGTACGAGCACGACATCAAGCGAGCAGGTGAGGCGAGGGGATCGGAGGCCCCGAGCGTTGCCAGGCGCCATGCGGTGCCAACCAGCACAGCGCTACAACCGGTGCTACGGTGCCGCGCCGCACCCCACAGTCCACCGCCTCTAATATATAAATAGTTAAGTGTGAAGTTGAGGAATTCATTTTCAATATTCCCTTTAGCCAGAATAAGAAAGGAACGTGGGTTTTGATTAATTTTCATCAAATTACATCTATCAAACGCCTTCCAAACGCAAATTAACTTTAGGTAACAAGTTCTAGGTCTACAACAAACATCCCTGCGGAGTTATTTCTTGAAAAATTCGCTCGGTGTACTAGGAACCTGTGAGTAAGGTAGTTAGAATTTCTCTAAATTAGATTCTAAATGGCCACAGACATTAGATAAGCATTCCTCCCTTCAAAACTCTCAAGAAATTATGGGTCTTCGAGCGAATTATTCCAAAAATTGAATTATAGTTGCTATGATTATTGATAGTTATCGCTTTTTGTCGAATTGAGTATTGAAATTAATCCTATTGTCTTAGCATAAAGGTTACAGTTATAAAGGACTTTCGATTGCAAGTTAAAACTCTGTGAACAAAAGTCGGCATTCGAGGTATGTTAGGCTTATCCCTTCGGAAAGTTAGTGATACATCTTATGTTTTAAACATAGATAATGATCCTATATGTTGTAATTTGCTGCTACTAGTATATAAGGATCAGTATATACATTGATTAGCTTTTATAAGTAAATTACAATTATATATATTGTTGTAAGGCACGCTAGAAAATGTATAAAGATTATATCGCGAGTATCCTTGTCGGGAAAGAACGTGTTAACTGTGACATACGCCAGAAGCATTGTAGGAACTCCTCTATTCTTGATTCATTGTGTTAGTAGAATTGGATGTTTCATTGTTAGGCTTAGACCTTAGAAGCTGCGTGGATAGTTTTTGGGCCTAAGTTAGTAAGTTGAACAACATTAAGGTGCAACTAGGCGATATAAGTACTAGTTACACTTTTGTATTATCGTGGCTCACGCCCGAGAGGCCATTGGCGTACCTTCCGCCCAAGCTAGAGGCTAGGTAGGATGGCCATATTTTAGAGTTAGTGACACTAGGGTTACATCTAGTGGTAGGTGATAGCCTTCTATCTAGTTAGCTACTTGCTAGTGACTATCAATTCCAGTTGCCTTAGTATTCATCAATACGAGGTTGTTGAGGAAGCCATCCCGGTCGTTCAGTCGAGATAGACCCATGGGTACCCTAAGGAAGGGGACCTTATTAGCGGTTAGAGACGGTCTATGTAAACTTATCTACAAGGTTTAGGTTCGGGTTCAGGTTCTCTATACGATACTCGGGTTCGGGTTGGTAGTGGCTAAGTCTATGTAAACTTATCTACAAGGTTAGGAATCTTCCAGAAGAGTCATATAAGATCCGAGCACCAAGTTAAGGTATAAAGGACTATAACCATGTTAGCATGATATTACCCCTAGTCTAAAATTTCAATGGAAACTCTGTGGAGAGTTAGGGATCGACCCTCAAAATCGTGTACGGTCGGTAGCATCCCTACAATCATTCTATGCAAAGGAACTAAGTAATTGGTAAAGTCTGCGACCCTATAGTTTCTTATATGGGTTATAGTTGTCCCGCGTAGGACATTCGAGTATTGTCTAGGCCACTCCAAACCTTGCCCTATCTGGTCTAGACCATTAGAGATTATGATCACTAACGGGATCCTCCGATCGGACACGAGGTATATGGGGTGTGCTGCGGCAACTATACATATTATTCTAGTGGCGAGTAGTGGTTGCTAGGCACAGAAGGACAAATACGCTTTTTAGTGGCTAGATTGAGACTTTAGTATAGCACATCGATTGGGGATTACCTTCACCTAGGAGGTCTTTAGCGGCCACCCCGGGGTTACTAGAGGTGTCGTTGCCTACAAGGCTATATGACGTTTCTCAAGGACGTTATGCCGTCCCAAGGGATAATGCGAGAGGCCCAGGGGTCATGGCCACATAGTCCATCCATGGATGGACTATTTTTATGCCGTATCGACACCCTTTGACCTCATCGAGCCTAGTGCCCGGTGCAGGATTATCGAGTCCCTGGGACTCGAGACAAAGCTACGAGATCGGGAGCCAAGCGGGTTTGGTGGCGAGACCCGTAGGATAGAGTGGGTCGGCTATGCTTTTGTAGAGTCATAGGAACCTAGATAGGGTATATAGATTGAAGTGTACTTGTCAGGAGCTTATGGGGTCTCGGTAGGTTTATTTTAGTGTTGCTTGTACCTTCCGGGCTTATGGGACGATTTAGGTTTTGTTTGTATTCTTGCCTGCTAGTCACAATTTTTGAATATGTAATTGCATAGTCTTAGCTCATATACCTGTAGTGTTTTGCTAGGTGCGGAGTTATGAATAAGCAAACTTACGAGTTAATTCTCCTTCCCCTTCTTTCTACTTACTTTCGAGTTTAATAGCTTCTATTCAGCTTTTATGCATGACCCAATCGACACACCCAACTATGGGGCATTTGCATTGCCACTGCCCGATTTAGACATACGAGGTTGTGAGATCTCCTAGCGGTGGTCGGTGTCGGCAATTTGGCCGGCGCTCCTTTCATTCGGAGTTTCCGGGTTGTAGGGATTACATTCTTTCATTTATACAACATTTGGGTAGGACGGAGGCCCTGTTAGACCATTATTTGTATTCTTAGAGGCTTGGAACTACAATATCCGATTAGTTATTTGTTGGCTGTAGTGGGGCCCATGTATGTCTTATTTAGATGTTGGCCGTGTCGGGCCTAAGTACTTGCTCTTATTTTCTTTTTTATTATAACTAGACAACATGGTGGTCTTGTCGGCCCTTAAGATCCCTATTAAGGTATGTTGGGTGGATTAGCGGTTTTCTTTTACAGTGTTGTGTGGCCTTGTCGATCCAGAGGCGTAGCTACGACCGTATATCGATTTTTTTCTTGAATTTGAATCTTTGGTAGGCACAAGAGGTGCACATTGCCCGGCCAAGTCGACCGAGATTCTAGTGTGATATTAGGTGCTGGTCATACCTCCCAAGGTCGGGCGTGACAACTAAGACTCGGCAAATAATGAATCTTTCAATAATATTAATTGTAATTCAAATCCATTTAATTCGATCGAAAACTTATAAATTATCGAGATGTTAGAAGGTAGAAATACTTTCCTGTCACTTGTAGTCTCATATAAGTCAATTAGAAGTGATTCCGACAACTTTCACTCGGCGGGTTCCGATACTCCAAGCAAATTTTCAGAAACCAACTCTACGGGGATGCTCGTAGGCTAGGAGCTTCGTTATCCAAGATGAATTTGCGTTTGGACGGAGTTTAATGATGTAATTTTGCTAAAAATCGATGAGAAATTGAGAGAGAATAGTCGTAGGGTTGTTTGATAAGTTTGGAAATACTTAATGAAATGAGACTTCGCACTTAAAAACATATATATATATATATATAGGAGAATTGTATCCCGAGGGTCGACGCATCAGCCATAGTGCCGAACCGAGGAGCGACGCATGACCATAGCGGCGCAACGGTCACGTGGTGCCAGGCGCTGGCCTCGGTCCCGGCCTCCTACTCGCTCAATGCCATGTTCGTATGCTCATCCCTCGGGCCCTTTGTGCATGCATCACTCACCAAAAATATCAACATACGTACGCCGTTAGTTAAACAGTAGGAACTTATGAGGTGTAACAATTCCATTTAATGAACTGAATTCTAGGAATTTTGCATTTTGAAATTTTGTTCCATGGTCGAGAATCTTATGGAAATTAAGGAAGTTCCTATCTTCTTTTCTATCTTTTTAACAAAAACAGAGAAAGCATCAAAGGCATCATCTTTAGAAACTAAAGCAAGGTCCAAGTGAACTGCGGAGTAATCATCAAGGATAATAAAATGTTCCTTTTACCACCTCTGCTCCTTACTCTCATGGGTCTACAAAGATCCATATGCAAAGGTCTAGACACTGCTTGTGCTGACTTGATTTTTATTTGAATGATGATCTCATATGCTTCCCCCTCACTAAACCTCTAGACTTTGTCATTTCTTAACTTAGTTTTAGGAAAGCCTATAACCATTTCCTTTGAAGCAAATTTATTCAAGCTTGTTTCAAATTAGCATACCCAAGTCTTTTGTGCCGAGAGAGGGGATAATATCCATTGCACTAAGACAAGTTAGATTTGTGCAGACATTCCCATGATGCGCCTTGTATATAGTTTTGTGTCTTCTTGCATAGCACAATTTCTGTATCCAACCTTTTTGACTTTGCATCTGGCAAGTAAAATTTACCTTGTTGCCTTTGGCACACAAGCTGAATATACTCGGTAGGTATGCTTCAATCCATCAACATGGTACACACATGTTCTAAGAAAGCTTTTATTTGAACTTCCAATTTTGCCCATTCTAGTAATAGTACCCTTTTTCCATATCCACGGGATACATTCCCCTTTTAGTGGAGTGAGTGAAAGAAATTTTTTTTATCTCCGATTATGTGTCTTCAACAAGCACTATCCATGTACGAATACTTGCTCCCTTTCACTCTCACCTGCAAAACAATTCCAAAGGGATTAGTTTTAGGAACCCGGACAAGCTTAGGTCCTTTTTGTGATCAAAATGGTGAATCAAGTTTCTTCTTGCCAGTATGACAACAAATTATTAGACCTATTCCTACAAGAAGTTTCGTACTTATTCCCTTTAGCCAACAAAGTACTCCTATTTACGCTAGTACATACTTGGACATTCGGTAGTAGGATGACCATTTTTACCATACAAGTAACACATATCTTCGGTGACACTTTTTCTTTATGAAAACCTATTCCACCTTTCATTGTGAATACTTCCACTTAGATTATTTACAATTCTAGACAACTTGGTCCACCTATTAGGTTTCTCAAGATCAATTTTAGCCTTGAAACTTCCAAACTTAATTTTCTTACTTTTTCCTTTTCACGAAATAATAAATTTTACGGTTCTTGAGATCGAGACTCAATCCTTTTTAAATTCTCACTTATTTCTTCCTTTTGAGATGAAGATTCTTTCAGATTTTCACTAGCAGACTCAAGTTTGATAATTTGTTCCTTCAAAGCACAATTTTCCTTATTAGTGATATCTTTTCCATTTTTAAGATCAATAAATTCAAATTTTAAACTAAAAATAGCATTGAATATTACGATCTGTCAGTGACTTCACGGAGTTTATCCATTGCAATATTCATCATAGAGATAAGTTTTCTTTTAGACGAGTGTGGATGTGTTTTCATTTATTTTAGAGATGCTTACGAGTTGTTGTCCTCTTCTTCAAGATTTGAGTCTCTTAGAGCCATGAATGTAGTTTCATCAACTTCGATTATCGGACTGTTCGGTCGGATCCCGAGGCAGCCATCATTAAGTAATTTTTCCTTCTCCTTCTTTTTTGCCTTTTCTTTCATTTTTCTTCAGCTTTCTCCTTCTCAGCCCTCTCTTTCTCCACTCAATTCCCGAGTGGAGCCGGTCTTTAGTCATGATAGGTTTTTGCTTGGCATTTGTATTAGCCCAGTGAGGACTTCTCATTTGGAATCCTTTTGCTACCAGATCCTTTCTTGTCATATTCATTTTCTTTTCTTGAGGATTTTTTTAAAACTTCTTTGCTAGAAAAGCTATGTGCTCATCATCCCAATAAGACGTCACTATCATAAGACTTAAGAGCAAATGACTTTTCTTTGATTGAATCATCCTTCTTAGAATCTTCCATGTTCATTTTGCCAAGTGTGAGGTTCCCCACAACTCATCAAAGCGTCATGGTAGAGATGTCTTTAGCTTCCCGAATGGAAGTGACCTTGACATCCCATTTTTCTTTAGGAAGGATCCTTGGAATTAATCCTTTGTTCTTGGTGAGTGAGTACTTTTTTTATAAGGAGGATGGTTCATTTACTAAAGATGTGAGTCTTGTAATCATTTTTACAAAAGACTCACTGCTTTCATCTTCGAATGTTTCATAATTGTTAAATAGTATAGCAACTGCGAACTTCCGGCGACTTGTTCCTTCATGAGCATTGATAAAAGCATCCCATATACGTTTTGCTTTTGAGCAATTTGAAATTCAGTTTGTACTCGTAGGGGATCTAACCACATACAGAGATGTTCTTCCGCTTTGGCATTCTTCTTGAGAATTGCCATCAGAGTCATCAACCGATAAATTCAGACTTTACTTTTAAAACTTCGACTCCATCCATCATCTTCTTTGGGATACGAGTCGGTAATCCAATCTCAAAACTCATAATCTTGACTTGGATAAAATTTCCCCTGCCGAGCCTTCCACCGGATGAAGTGTGATCCATTGAAAAAAGGTGGTGGAGTGGTTATTTGCCCTTCACGGTGTCCAATAGGTGGTGGAGAATTCACCATGATCTATCTTAGAGTGTTATCCTTTTAAGATAAACCCTAGCTCATTACCAATTGATAGAGGCACACTTGCGACCCTAGGATTCATCTTAAACTTAATTGTTTGTCTGAATAAAACAAGTTGTCAAGCGTGTTTCACTTGATGAATAAGAAGCTGTACATATAAGACATTGAATTTAGCATGGAAAACACCGGCTCAAAAGGTGAAAAACCACGACTTTGTACTCCTTAGGATTTTCTCCAACTTCACTAACTCTAAGAGCCTCTTCAAACAACAAACTACAACTTGTTGTAATCTAAGAAATTATAAACTCCAATTCCTAGCTGCTTACACTCCACCCCAGTAAAAGGTACTTCCAAATGTCTTCCTATTAACACTACTTAGAACAGCATCTTCTTAATTCGGTTACCAACTTGCGAATTAAGAATACATCAATTACAACTCAATGACAAACTTCTAGTACAAGATTGCTAACTCCAGACTATCACTTTACTAGAATAAGTCTATCTAACTTCTTCTGTCAGTTGTTGCGAGAATCTCACCCAATTGCAATGTGCTCTTTCTCTCTTTGTCGGTTGTACTCTTACGAAGTCATATTTCTATATATACACAACTCTCCAAGAGTTCTTCTTCCTTCCAATCTTTTACGGCAACACCTTTTTCCACCTTAGAGTTCCACTCCATGTAGGGGTCTTCCTTTGAGTTAATCTTTTGTTTCTGCATGTATTGCAATCAAACTCCAACTCTCCTATTTTAACCATGTGGTGATTTTGCTGAGTTTGTTTCATACAACTTATCCCAATCCTTAATTCACACTCCTTTATTTCTTGAAATTTCTAGCTCCTTCGCCCGGTATATTTGACCCAACGAAGCGTTGTAATGAAGAAGAATACCTAAGTTATGTAAGGAAAAGAGAGGTTCTTCAACTAGAAAGTTAGAGTTGTACCAGAAGATGAAGGAAATTTGTGTTTGGGAAGCGCGATTTTATTAATTTGAAGTCTCTGCATTATATAGGCTTACAAACTCAAAAAAATCATATCTATCCAAGACTCCACTTGACTAATTAAAACTAGGAAAAATACCCGAGAAAAAGTAACAACTAATTAAGAAAATATAGCAACCTAACAAAGACTCTTTAAACTCTAGTAAAACATTCAACACGGTAAAACTTATCCTACGCACTAAACTTAAAAAAAACATATTACTGAATCGATTCTCAACACTCCCCCTTTATTCAAAATCATATACCCCAAGGCACAACATGAAGTAATTGTGCTTTTACGAAGAAAGGATTCTTTATACGAATGCTCGTCACTTGTTCTTCGACGCTACAATACTTCAACTCAATCGGCCCCTTACGCAGCAGTTCACGGATGAAAGGGTGTCGAATATCTATGTGCTTCGATCTTCCATGACAAATATGATTTTTAGCCATTGCAATTCACGATAAATTATCCACCGGAATTTTGCTTGGCGAGAATTATATGCCCAAGTGATACTCAAATGCCTCATTTCGTCTGTTTATCTATGGGTGTGTGTGCATTCTCATGTGATTTGTAGTTAAAATGTGAATTTATACTAACCAACATGATTAGTATTATTTTGCAGGAAAAATGGAATTTTGGGAAGCTAAGATACATGTTGGTAAAAATTGGGAATGGACTTGGAAGCAAGCGATTGGAAAGGTCAAGGAAGAGCAACAAAAATAAGTTGAGTATATTTACGGGACATCAATTTCCCGGTGTAGGTGCGTGATTGCACCGTTGCACATTGGCACGACTCCGCGTTGCGAGCCGTGGAACGGCGAGGTAATTCTTGAGGGCGATTCCCGAGAGAGAGGGTCCGCGTTAGCCCGTGGCACGGAGGAGGTGCTCACGTGATACACTCCGTGCCACGTTGCTTGTTATTTTGGAAAAATTCTCACAGTATAAATAGCACACTTAGGTTTATTTTTAAACATTCGGCTTGGTTGAGCAAGAACGTGGGTTATAGGCGAGTTGAAGGGATGAAAATTCTAGGGTTCTTCTCTATCTCTTTCTCTTTTTATCTCTCAATTTTTGTATGATTTATACTCATTTGATGATGTTGAATCCATAAATGAGTGAGCTAAATTCCACTTCTTCTTTGAGGTTAAGAACATTTTGTAGTGGAATGTAATTATTGATCATTTTGGTTTTCATCTTTTCTTCAATGGTTGTTCTATCAATTCTTGTTCTTATTGCATTAATGTTTGTCAATATTGGTGTATATCTAAAAAATCCAATTTGATCTTGAAAAGGAAAGAAATTGAAAGTTGTGAGTGGTAGAGGATATGATCACTTCTTAGTTTGGGAAAATTGAGAATTGATTTTTTATTGAATAGAAATATATCTGAAGTCTTATTAGTCAATTAAGGGAATCGGTTTTGTATGGCTCGGCATGAAATTCTTTTATCACGAAGTAGATTGAAGGTTTCATGATTCTTAAGTTGGAGTAGGATACAAAAGTTTCAATCCATGAGCAATAATTCTTGACAGCTATGTCGAAGAAAGATTAGCTGAATTGTGTTGATAAATTACTTCCACACATGCTCGTTTTTAACCTCAGCACGCTCATTACTATAGTTCAGTCGCACTTTATAATTTTGTCTTAGATTAGTATAAATTAGGAAACTAAACTCTCAAAATCTTATTTAAATTGTTGTATGCATTCTTAAAGATATAGTTCATTAACACTTAAGTTGAATATTACCTTATTCGGTCCTGTGGGATCGATACTTGACTCATTAAGCCATTTTACTACTTGTTCGACAAATGCACTTTAGCATTAGCAGTTTGCAAAAGCGCCCAGCGAACAAGTTTTTGGCGCTTGGTGCGAGAATCGCTTAATTGAAACAAATTGTTTTTCTTAGTGTTAGTTACAATTTCTATATTAGTCTTACGACAACTTGATCTTGCTTTGTCTTTTGCGAATATTGAATTACATTTGAACTTGGCACGAGATATGGGTAGTGGATTCATACTTTGAGCGGAAGGCAATTCGCCGTCAAGAGAAGATCACAGAGAAGAAGGCTGCAGTTGCTCGGGAGCCGGAGACAATCTTGGGCAACAACGAGAATCCACCACTTGTAGGCAGTGTTAGTGCAGAAATGGTAGCTAGGCCGGTTCGCGGTAAATCCACATGCTAACAATGTTACATCAAGTATTCCACAAACCCCGGCAGGAGGAGGTTTGAGCTTAAACAAAACATGGTGCAATTGCACACGAGCAATTCTGGGTCTCTCCCTCACGAAGATCCACAATAGCATCTCCAAAACTTTTTGGAGATAAGTGACACCACATCCCGTTTTGGAGTATCATCCGATTACGTAAGGCTTACATTATTCCCATTTTCATTATTGGGAGAAGCAAGAGGTGACTATACCTATCCCAGTCACTGAAACCACTATGGGGTCTATGTTGGCTTAATACGATGAAGACGAGATGGAAGTAAGGGCCATATGCTACCAACGTAAGAAAATGGCCGACTACAAGACCGGGTATACCAATTTGGAAAACTTGTTTGGCGGGTAAGGCGAAAATTGAGGCATTACATGCTGTCTTGCAGTACATTTAATAGCTTCCATGGACCTACAAAAAAGTATTTGTTCGAAAACCCGCCTTAGCATGCTTGAGAAGGACCTTTGTGACAGGAGGCACCCTCCGCGGCTGACACAATGGGAATGCATCCGCCCTAATGGAAATGAGAGGCCTTATCTTTTCACTTGCTGCTTTCTTTGATGCTTTCAGGGTATTTGGAAATAGATTTAGAAGTAAAAAAAGAATAATTTTAACTCACTGATAATAGTTCAAGTTCGTACTAGTCATATACGGATGATAGTCGATGTTCTTAGGCTCACGGGCGGTCTCACACAGCCATTTCTGGAGCCGAGGTATATGTCTCGATCTCCTATGCGAAATTTAAGGGACTAGTTCCTATAGAGATTTCCCTTGGTCTAATTGCGACGCCTTATGAAGAAAGGGGAGTGGCGCCAAAAGTATGTTCAGCCAATTGTCACTTGACAACTCAAAGCGGCCGATGCAAACCATGTGATCTGTCCTCGTTTATGTACCCCACTTTGGCACTAGCCTAACCTCCCACCTACTCATCTTTAACTGGTTTATTTGTATGACTACATGATGGAAGTCCCCTCGGCCAATCGTTATCGCTTCCTAGTAGTCCCTAGGTTGCAACACGTCTAATCGTTAACTCCTCGCGCCGCTGCCGCCGTTTCTAGGACCGACCGACGCCTCACCTGCATAGGTACCTGCCCATTGTAGTCTCGATCGCACATTCAATATAGCGCTCGGACTCATTTTCCTTCAAACCGGACCGCTTCGCTATAAAGCTATAATGCCAACAAACCCAATGTCCCCGAGAGGCGAATTTACGGCACTTGAGGGCTTGGTTGACACGAGCACAACAAGAGATAGGAAAACATTTTTTGGGTTGCTAAACACTATTCGTGGCATTCTTGCCTTGGCTGCAATCAAATGGTGGCCTTATTTAAATTTGACGTGAAGAATAGAATGCCTTTCAGCTGCTTGAAGGGAAAGGGGCAAGAATAAGTTTCTATTCAGCCTCCCTCCAACTCCAGGCTTCTCTTCTCCCTAAAGATCCTAACTTGGTATGCAAGCTCAAGAAAGCGATTTACATTGCGACCTCGACAAGCTAAGCAGGCACAAGAGCTTGGTTTAAAAGGTGATAACGGCATGTATTAGAGCCGAAATAGGACTAGAGGAAGAGACGGGTTTTCAAATAAGTAAAAGAGAGTTTTGTTTTTGTCAAGCATGCTTAACACAAGCCTATGGCATAAAGGCATTAGAGCGCGTCTAAACTAAATATTGGGCAAGGGCAGTACTCTCTTATGTGGATAAGCGCCCTTCCGTCTATGGTATGGGGAAGGGGAGGGGTTAGATCTACTCATTGATTTTATATTAGATGAGCGGTCGTACTATGATTATTAAGGGAGACATGGGCCCACCGCGCTACACACAAGAATGAATTGTTATGCGGTTGGTAAGCTCTTTCCTTCTGCCCCGGGCAGCCTATCAAATTGGATCACATATTTTTGAATATGTCTTTACATCATGTACATGTATTCGCTTTTCTATTTTTTATGTTCTGCTCGTGCCGGATAGAGAATGGGCCAGACTCCCCTCTCCCCGTTCTACCGTCCAAACGAGGCCGGCCATTCTAAGTTGCTAAGACCAAATTCTCACACGTCCCTTTCATTATTACAACCTTCTTTTTTTATGTCAAGACCAGAAGGCCCCTCTGTAGAATTCTCATTGGATCTCGATTGTTCTTAACAGCGATGGCTATTCATTTAAGTCTTGGGTGCACACCTAGATCTTCAACAATTGGAAATTCTCATTATTCTTCGGGTAGCACCACTAGATCTTCAACAAGGTGGAAATTCTCGTATTCCGTATGTACATGTTCCTGCGGCTCGGATGAGTATTCTTGTTTATATCGTTATGGATATAAACACTTTTTTTCCTATTAACAAAACATCCCCTTTTTCTTCGCTCTTCTAGAACCGGTACAGAAATAGGTGCCCTAGTGCGGCACGAAGCCGCTGATGCCGAGTCGGCTCCTATGCTGCTAGCCTTCCATACCGAGGTTAGCACGGTTAATGATATCAGCCCAAGTGTTAATTACATGACCTTGACTGTCAACTATATATTGGTTGAAATTGGTTTCCCCCCGGTATTTCTAAAAATACTTCGATTTTCAAGACCGACTCTTTCAACCGCTCAGACATCCATCCCCTTCGTGCTTCGCCCGCCCTATCCATCCGCGCGCTGGCAGGTAAAAAGATAAGACTCCCTTCAAGAAGATTTCATTGAAAAGCATGGCGTAGATCGCCAACAGGCTAAAGCTTGTCTTCAAGAAAGTGATAAGCCTCTTTCCAAATGGTTCAATCAATAGATAGGCAGAAAACATATATCTGGACAAATGAAATGAAATAAGCATGAAATGACCAACTGAATGTTATACTAAACTATCCGCCATTTCATTAGGATAGCACTTTCTTAGTCTTTTTCTAGCTTGATTGCGAAGCATGGTTTGGAAAGGTCAGCTGAAAGACGGTATATATCAACATTAAAACCTATTCCTTTGTGGCTGGCCCC